>JAOEGS010001734.1:26817-49007 GCA_025447755.1 Corythornis vintsioides
GAGCAGGATCACCTAGACCAAGTCACCCAGGAACAGATCCAGGTGGGTCTTAAGTGTCTCCAGAGATGGATGTTTCCATTAACTTTACTGGCCTGTAAATTCTGAAATTCAGATCTTCTGAGACCTCATATGCTAATTAAATGCAGAAAAGTTTTCTGACTTTCCCCTTGAGAAAGAGGATAACACGACCTGAGGCAATTTTTAAATTTTTTTTAAATTTTTTTCCAAAGACTAAGCAGAATTATCAAGTTAGTTTGGAAGCAATGCAGAATTTGCAGCAAACATCTGCAGGTTAAGCAGTTGGTAAGATTCCCTTTGCATGGTCTTCTTACTGAATACTTAAATTCAAACAGCCTTAAAAAACCCCCAAGAATGTATCTTAACTTGGTCCCAGTTTTTAATGGAGTTGAACCCAGACACAGACACGACTGCCCTTGAAATGGCTTTGCATGTGTTTTATGACCTGTTAGGGAAATGGAATTAGTCTACCCCACTCTTGATCATCTCTTCTTTGGGGCCATGAGCAGAGATGCTCCTCTGTCTGCAGCTGGCAGGGTCAAGCCTCACTGCCCAGCTTGCTGCCAGCTGCTGGTACCTGCACTACCACCACAGGCTATGTTTATTTCCCCTTTCAGGTTTACTATCACTTGTCCTGGTTCCTAAGCAGATTATATCAAAGACATTTCTTTTCCCCTAAGCATCTTTTATATGAAAAAAAAAATTGTGCTTTTAGAAAAATGCATTTTCTTTTTAAAAAAGAAGGAAGTTGACAGCCCTGTGATGGGGTATCTACAGTGAGAGATGATAAGCAGGCCTGAGTGGACAGCAACCACCTACAAAAAAATTTGATGGCACTGAACAACTGAAGGCAAGTTAAGGTGCACTGATGTCTGAAGTAGTGTTTTATGAGATGCTGGCCACATTTTTGCATCCATAGAAGAATTATGTGGTGTTTAAGAGGCAGACAGGCATGCCTAGCTCTGTCACCTCTTAGTGCTATGGCACTTATTAAATATTTCTAGGATTAATAAAAATATGGGTAAGCCTACAATGGACACTGTGCCATCACATCAATTTTTATTGTAGAACAGATGTTCTGTGTGGATTGTTTTGCTTCCTGTATTAGACTGCTGAATATTTCATTATAAAAAGAAGGAATGACATACACTTTAAAATCTTTTCAATTAACAGTTCAGAAAAATGCTTAACATCTTATTTCCAAGTGGAACTTATGGTCATATACCAGAAAGGCAAAAATTAACCTTCAGGCAGCAGAGAGTACAAGGATTAATCAGCAGGAATACATCCCAGACAGTTGTGATTTGCATCACAAATTTTAGTGGCAGGGATTTTAAGAGATGAGTCAAATTTTGGCTGAATTTGCTTGAAATGGCAAATGTGCATATTACTGCTATTTTGCACCACTGTCCACATTTCTTGCACAAATCAATGATGTGCACACAGACAAACATATAAACAGCTATACTGTGAAAAAGAACATCCAAGAAGAGGTTTTAATCTTCTATCAAAATTTAACTGACCATAATATTGCTGCTCTGGAACTGTCTGTATTGGACTAAACTATGCTAGGAATGGTAACTTCTCTTGGATTCTGTATTTTAGACCAGTAACTCTGAAAGCATTACTTTCATTCTTGCTCTATTCCATAACATTTTCCAAAGCTACCTCTGCATGACAACCATTTGTTTGAATGCAGAAAAGTACTCAACATTTGCTTTGTCTAAGTCCAAACCTGAGCAGACAATTGTACTTGTTACACACTTCACTGATTTATTTTTTTTTTAATGTAACCCTATTAATGGTGCTATAAAAAAAGCAGGTATTCTATGAGAAGAATTTCTACTGCAACAATTTAAGGATGTAATTATCACGAAGCAATTTTGTGATGGTAATTAATTTTCATGTACAATTCATTGAAAATTCATGATATATTGATTTTATGGTACTTGAAATGTAGGAACAACCTTTGCACCAATATGCAAATAAAAGGAATAAAAGCCATGAGTCTTTTAATTGCCTGAATAACTTCAAGGTGCTCAATATTTTTATAACTGATGCCACTAATGAGAGCTGTAAGATCAAAGCAGCAAGTCAGGCACTTGAAAATAAGACACTGTAGTCTGCACAACTGCAGTATTCAAAGCACACCCTAGCCTGGCTCACAGGAACTATGATCTGTGTCACTACCAGCAGGCTCACCTATGTTCAGCAAATCCAGCAGTGCAGTCCCAAGCTCTAGGTAAGTGTGCTGGATGTTTTTAACCAATGTATTGTATAATCCTGTCCTGAAGAAGAGGGAAGAGAGCTTTTACAAAGGAGCTCCAGACTCTCTTGCCAGATTTTCTGCAGAACCGTGTGTGCAGAGCTTTCTAAGAAATATATTCTTATTTATCTGGGACCTCCATATACCTGTAGATGGCCTTCTAGTAATACTTGGAGCACTCCTTGCAGCCAGAGCTGTGCTGTAGGACACTGAAACAGGAGATGAAGCAGTAAAATAGCTTCACAGTGATGCAGCACTGTCTGTAGCTTGATGCAGGTGTGACATGTCTGATGTCACAGAAGGTGTAAAATGGGGATCCTAATATAAAGAAGCAGACCCTCTGGCATGCAGTAAGGCACAAGCAAAACCAAGTCCTTTCAGCACACAGTCTATATACATCAACCAAGGCTAATTCAAATTTTAAGGTGTTTCCTCATTGTCAGAAAACAGGCATTAAAGGTGACAACCTCCAACCTTTCCTAATAATTCCTTCTGAAACTCTAAAAGCAGTTTATCAAGAGATGAAGTTCATCAAGATGAGTTCATCAAGAGATCTTGCACACTCTTGTGATTGTGAGCAGACATGAATAGTCAGAAATGGACCAGGCCATGCAGTTAAACACAAGCCTTATTTTTGTTGAATTAAGAATCTTGTTGAGTACTCTGCCAGCTCAGACACTCCAGACTCTTCCGTGTCGCTCGGAGCTTTACCCCTGACTTCAGAAGGAGCACTGCCTTTTCACCCTTCCTCCCAACAATTGCTGTCTCACAGGCTTCTTTGCCTTGTGTTATTTTGTGCTCTTGCTAACTTCATGCTTTTTTTTTTTTTTCCTTCTTTTTCCTGTTTCTTGCCCTTGCCCTGATCAAATGGTAGAGTCACACCAGGCCGCCAAAGAAGTGTGATATTTTGAAGATTAATTAAAAAGCAACAGGCAGTCTTCCTATAAGTGTACTTTCCCCCCATTTATTTACATGTACATATTTATTCATGATTTATATTTGACCTGAAAACTCAGTGAGAGATGGATTAAAAGGAACAAAGAGGTAAAAAAAAGTCTATACATTCTGGAAAAAGCCAATCAGAAACAGTGCTGGGGGTAGAGAAGCCCAGTCCAGATTGCCATTAGTCACAACAATTATGCCACACTGAGATTAAAAAGCTCACTGAACTTCAGATGAGCTAGTTTATAACTGTTAGACACCCTTAACTAATGCAATAAGCTAATCATCACTAGTGGTTCTTGAATGCAGGCAACTGGGATACTTAGTAAGAATCTACATCTTAACTGACCATGGCAGAAGTAGTTGCAGGAGCTGTAATTAAGTTAACCCCACAGTCACCTCATTAAATAAGCAAATCTCTTATAAAAGTAGCTCAAATCTGTAACATACAAAAAGTCTTTACTAATCCATAGTAGAAAGTATTCACAGTCCACATTCCCTTTTCCCTCTGCCCCAGTGTTATGCTTCTACAATACTCCTCATTCATCATACAGCAATTTCACAAGCAATTTGCCAAGTAGTCCCAAGATGTAGTGACACAGATATGACAATTGTAAAAAAAAAAAAAAAAGAAAATACCTCCAAAATTTGAAGCAGCAATATGGGAAAAAATCAGCTAGAGGACTGGTTATTGATTCTTATTCCTATGTCACTGATTGACGTGGGCCTCAGGCTGTGTGTTGAGCTGTGATGACTAATGGAGGCATCCCTGAAAAGATGGCTTTAGTGGGAGCTGGACTAACTCAGTTGCACAGAACTCAGATGTCTCAAAGCCAGAGAACACCCCGAATCTTCTTCTACCAGTTCTGTTAAATACTCTCTGCTTAGCCACACAAATTGTTTGGAAAATGAATCAAAAAAGCCAATAAAATTAATTTATATATATCTACACATACATATATATATACATATGTATGTATCTAGGAAAACTATTTGCATTGTGTACTTCTCACATACAATAACTTATTAGAAGTAAACTCTGGGTAACGTTACTGGGCCAAATTCACCTCCTTCACCTTCCCCAGTGTTGCACATGCATACAGCAATGACAGAGTTGACACCTGGGCCTTCTGAATGATAAGACTACAGCAAATGCAGTACCAGAGAATACCCACTGAATGTCAGATATTACACCATTATGAACTAGAATATCTGCTTGGTTTTTATATTACAGTAAGTAGATATTATTGCTTCTAATGACCAGAAGGTACCTTATGAAGATAGCATAGATGTTGATACACTGGATTATGGATCTTGGAATTCTGAGGTTGGCAGATCACAATTATTCAATTATTTTTCTTCTTTGTTTTTTTTTTTTCTTTGCATTTTGATTTTGCTTTGCTGAACGCACATGCAACTAGTGGAATTAACTCTGTGCCAGAAGTGATATGTCAAAAACATTCAGGAAAACTTACTGTTTTGTTTTGTTTTACTGAAGTCAGGCATGAGTGGCATGCAGTAGATTTCAAGGAAAAGCAAAATGACATCGATTTCCAAAGGATTTACCATATCCATGCACATGTAAAATGTCTCTTACAAAAAATCATTAACATTTGTTAAAAGTGTGCCTTTTTGCCTCTTTTTATACAAGTGTACATGCAATTACCTGTCCCAGCTAAAACTATTTACAAAAATTCATAATACAATACATCTTTTAAAGTGAATAATACATGAAAGGCCAATGTTTTCTGTTGCTTTATAACACTGTACAAGATTAAAAATAAATAAGGCATTATAATACAGGTTTATCACAAATTAAAAAAATGTTGGTTTTCACTGTAATACAAAACTCTAACTTGAAAGTACGTTATGGCTAAATAGTTGTCCTGCTTGGGCAGAACACATACAGAATCTGGACTTGCTGCTGTAAAGAAAATGCTTTGTTAGTGCTACAAGCAGGAATTCAACACAGGGAAATGATTCACACTACCTACTAATGTGTTCAGACTCCTCAAAGCATTGAAATGGCACAGGTCATAGACTCTATCCCTTTGAACAATGACTCCCAAGTACTTTCTTTTGCCTTACAAATAAATTACAGGCAAAAATGTGACAGAGGTTTAGGGGCATGGTCTGTTCTTGGTTACAGTGGTGTAAAATATTCACTGCAGTACTGATGCAAGACGTGGCTGTAACCCCAAGCAGAACTTGGCCTACAGAAGCTCAACTTCTGACCTTCATAAGCCTACCAAATTCCTGATGATTCTGCAGGCTTTGTGGGTACATAAGGGATGCAGATTCAGCCCTAATGAGCTGAAGCTCTTGGCTCTCAGTCTCACCTAAAGAAAGTGAGAATTTGTGTGTGTTTTAGTGAAGACAATGGAGTGTGACTTGCCACAGCAGGAAGCAGCTACAAAAACCAATGCATTTTACAGGCTGGATAAAATAGCTTTCTAGTCAAGTAAATGGGAAATGTTTGGAAATATCTAGCTATTAATTAAACTGAATGCCAGTTTGTAATCTCAGCAGAGAATAATAATTTAAAAATCATTTAAAGGTATAATCAAAACACTTTGAAATCAGCTTCGAAGACAAAGTGAAGTCTTAAGATCTCTGATACTTATCTACTTATATAAAGAATGAAATACTTCAATTATTACTATTAGCTAAAAGTGAAAACATGCAAACTAATGTGAAGTATTGTGCTTGCTATTGACAGCACCAAAAATGCAAAAATGGAATCATTTTTTTTTTTTTTTTTTTTTTTTTTTTTTTGTAGGGCTTGTATCTGTTAATTGTTTCAGGCTAACAGTTGAACAGAACAGTGAACAGGAGGTTATTCTGCCCAAAGTGCACCAAGTAACTATCCTCCATTAAATGTGAGGTATTTTTGGATACTGTGGGGCAGAACTGATTCCTTGCTGGGGCTACAGTAAGATCTCCCAGGCAAAAGTTACAAAATTTGACTGGAAAATTAGCAAATGTAAGACAGGAAAGACAACTGCATGCAGTAAGGTGGACAAAACCCAAATCCCATGGAAGTGATAGGAAATCCTTCTGATAATTTCCAGGGATACTGGATTGGACCACATATCATCAAGAGGTTGCCAATAAAAATTTGATGACAAGCTTCTCTAATTTGGCAGAAAACATGTATTTGCAAGGTTATTGGAAGCATTACTACTACTTCTTTCCATGTATAAAACCTACTGAGTGTATCAAAGGACACAGAGAGACTTCACATCTCTCTGCTACCACATGAGACCTGAAATACAACAAATGGACACAGAAAGTTGAAATGTGAGAAATTCATATGAATAGGGAGGGAAAGCATAAAGGCAAGAGCACAACTTCATCGTGTCATTATTTCAATGGGCATTTAGTTTTATCTGTTGGGATGGCTGCTGAACACTGCTTATCACTTTCACGTGGCTTTTTTACTAATCTGTGCCTTGGCTGAACTTGCCTCATGGTTCTGGACTACTCAGTCCAGGGCTACACAAGAAAGTGTAGTTTTCTCCATAGTAAAACCATCAGCAGCAACCACAACAAGGATACAAAGAATGTTAACAGCAAAACTCAAACAAAGTCTGGAAGCTGAACCCAAACACAGCACCACTGATGCTGTGAACTAGCACACACCCACTGGACTGGCTGCAGCAGCAAGAGACCATCCTGGTCCATTCAACCTGCTCTGGAAGTACACACCTCCTGCAAAAGGGCTGAAGGAGCAGCTGATGATGGACTGTGCTAATATTTTAAAATATTAAAATTAATAATCCCAATTTACCTTGCTACATGCTCTTCCACTGACATTATTCCAGGACTAGGATGGGAATTAGTCTGGGGAGGAGAACCATCCCAAAAATATTAGCACAGGGGACAACTGATTTCTGCTCTCTGTCCATTTAGTGATAAAAGCAACAATGGCAGCATGCCTACATCTTAGACCTGTTGAAAAAGTAATGAAGAAACAATTTCTTTGTAAGTTTTGGGGATCAGTTAGAGTCTGTATTTGTTATGTGTTCATGTACTAGCAGATCTGCTTCTAGGTTCTGTAGATGTTTTTAATATAGTATGTGTAAAAATAATATTGTAATCTTGTAAGTGAAATTATGACAAGTTCACTGATTCAAACACTGTGTCCCTTGAACCTTGTGAGTAGAAATTAGTGACTTAGATATTGCACATAATGCTTTATGGTTAAAAACTGAATTTTTCTGCATGATGACTTAATACTTGCAAACCTATTAAAAACATAAATGTGCAGTATGCTTTACATGGATATCACTTAGTTTAATTGCCTAAATATTTGTTCTTTTAAATCTATATTCTCTGCATGTATTTATTTAAATGGCTTTGAGTGACTCAAAACCAGAATTACATTATTCTAGAAGAATACCTGTGAACTGGATGGCTGCTGGGGAGATAAAGAAATAACAGTGACTTTCCACAGCTCAGGGTGTGTACTCCTAATATAGTTAGGAAGCAATTCTCAGTTTTTTATAGTCACTTTAATCACAACACTAATTTTGCTAGCTTTGTAATGAAGCACCTAGCTGACAGGGTACATAAAAATTAATTTAAAGCCCTGCTGAAAACCACTGCAGTCCCACAGCAGCCCTATATGGCTCCATGGAGAATGGAAACTCCTGTGGCATTTCTTTAACAATTTGCATCTGTTGACACCATATTTGTCCATATACTTTTAACACAATGCATTAAAACTAGAGATGGGTCGATTCAGATCAGACATTAGGAAGAATTTCTTGCCCATGAGGGTGGTGAGACACTGGAACAGGTTGCCCAGAGAGGTGGTGGAAGCTCCATGCTTTGAAGTTTTTAAGGCCAGGCTGGATGGGGCTCTGAGCAACCTGCTCTAGTGGGAGGTGTCCCTGCCCAAGGCAGGGGGATTGGAACTGGATGATCTTTAAGGTCCCTTCCAATCCTGACAGTTATAAGATTCTGATTCTATGACCTAGTACATGCACATTTTCTACTGTACAATCTGGACAGCTTCTTTAGTCTGGGATGGGTTTGTTGGGTTTTTTTTTTGTTTTTTTTTTTTGGTTGCATGTGTTTACTTGTTGTTTGGTTTGTTTTTTTTTTTTTAGTTATAAGGAAGTTTTGCATGATTTTAGACAACATTGTTTTGCATCTCTTTTGGAAAGTAGTGAGGCTGGTTAGCTCGTTTATCCCCATCAGGATAGTATGGCACCTGTCCATGGAGGATGTCACCCAGCTGTATAGACAAGCACTCCACATTTCACATCCAGATCAGTGTTTCAAAATGAAACCATCAACAGTGGGAGGTGGGCTGCATGAAATGAAAAAGCAGTGAAAATATGTTCCCTTTTATGCAGATTAAGAGCAGGCCTTGCTCTTCTGGCTTGTTGACTAGTGTGCTCCTCATTTGAGCAAAGTTTGACTGTGCTTGTTTCTCAGAATTATAGCTTTCTATTATTGTACAGCTGTGAACAGTGAGCCTGGGTAGAATCAAGATGTACTAAAACTGTGGCATAAATGTAAAAATCATTTAAGACAGAAGACTATGTTGGCAAAGATACAAATATCACGAAGCTAGCAACAGCATGTTTGTCACCAGTACAGGACTATTTTTTGAGCTGGTTAGAAAGGTAACACCAAATCTGGAACTGAGCCACACAACCTGTGCTGTTTGTAAAAATCTGCAATAGCATCCTTCTGCTCTTTGATAAAATCAGCTCTGTACATAAAGGAATGTTTCTATATTGCATAAGCATATTGCTGTGCTTGCAGGGTGGCTCCTCTGTCTTGCACAGAGTCAACTGACCTGTGAAAAGACAAGAACTTTTAAACTCTACCACCTTTATTTTTTTTATTTTTTATGTTTTAAAAATTTTTAATGGAAAGAATATATATTGTTCTCTTGCCAAAGCTTTAAGCTCTGTGGTTTATCTATTTCATATCCTAGTGTTATTTTTTGACTTAGATTTTTTAAAAAGTTTTTGGAGCATGCAAGAAGAGTTTAAAAAAATACATAGGTCTTAGCAATTAAGTGAATCCAGCCTTCATTAATCTGCCATGGACAGCACAATGAACACTATTCTCATTGCTTTAACTTGCACTGGGAGCACTGTTTCCCTATTTCTTGCTGTAGCCCTGAAGTGCCTCCAGCTGCCTCACACTCCACAGTTAAAAACAGCTTTGCTGATCGCAGACTAAACAATGCTGGCTGTGACAGAAAGAGAAATCTCTTTTCTATGTCATTACAGGTGGATGTGTAAATAAATAGGTATTTTTATGTTTATCTCTATAAACCTCTATTAAGTCTACACAGGACTGTTTGTATATGTGCATATATAGATTAAAACATATATATATACACACACACATAAATGCTTGCATGTTTATCTTAATTTTTGTTTTCATTTACCTTTTAAAAACGCCAAGAAAATACTCCTCATTTCCAGAAAATCAGGTTTGGATGTCTCCTGATAGAATTGCTAGCCCTTATATGTTCCATCCCAAGAGTTCGTTACACAGACCCCAAGTTCTCTTTGGTTGGGTTGTAGTGGTCCTTGGTTAATGCCATGGCCTATGACCTCTGATCTCTCAGTAAAAAATCAGGCAACACTTGCTCTCCAAGTTCAATGCAAATGGCACAACCAAATGTCCTTTGCTCTATGCCTCCTTCACAGCTGGCACAGAGGGAAGATAATGCAGGGTTTGATTTGTGTGAGTGGCAGATGCTTGACCTGCTCCGAGTCCAGCTTTTGCAGGAAAGCTGGCAACTGAGGACACCGATGGACAGCTGGTGCCCAGTTTTGTCTGAATGTTTGCTCTCCCATAAGGGTACATTTTCCTCTCTAAGTTTAAAGACCGTGTTTGTGAATTATTTCCATCAGTCTTTCCTTCCAGGAAATAGGTCAACATTTCACCTTTTCCCTTCACACTGACCTTACCCCTGCACACAAATTCGTAACTGCACCTTTTTAATATCCGCTGAACTTCTTCTGTCACCTGAAGACAGAAAAAAACACTATTAGTTCTTCTTGTCCAGATAAGGTTAATTCCTAGAATTGCCCACCCCTCTCCAGTTTACTTCTCTGTCATGAAATACACAAGGAGCAGAATGACTTCGCACCTCCTGATGCTCTTGGGCTCACTTAGAAGTTTCGTAAGGAATTGGAAATCACTGACCAAGATGGAATCTGAGAAGCAGAACTTCTGGTCTTGAGCTGAATAATTACACAGCTAGATTAAGATCCATCAGACAGAAACGTGTAACCAAATTGTCTACAGTTGTAAGCTGGATCAGTTCCACTGATGTTTATTTACTCCAGAAGAACTTTTGATCCCTGACAGGTACCTTGGATAAAGGACTGTAAGAGTTCAGTTAGGTTTTTTGAGGTTTTGAGAGGCAGAGCATAGGCTGAACTCTAGTAGAATAACAATGTTTTCTTTCTGCATAGCCTCTCAGGTCCAAAGTATCCAAAGAATTTATAAAGCTACATAAAATGCATCAGGACGCAAATGGACATAGATCCTTTCCTCACAGTCCTTATTCAGGCAAAATTCCTACAGCACAAGGACTGGCTCATGCAGTGTTGGCATTCTCAGGCTTGCCTCCAACTGCATGCAATACAGCAGAGAACTCTCTTTCTTCTGATGGGAAATAGTTTCTTTGAAGATTTTGTTGCCTTCAAGTAGTGGAGTGTACATAATGGAAAACAAATATACTTCTGATGCTTGGATCATCTGGAGAATGTTGCCCTGAATACTTCCTAAGAATCACAAGATCAAGTGAAGCTGCATTTTCTAAGTTGTCTTAAATCAGGAGTTATGTGAAGTTTTCCAAGTTGTCTCAGAATGCACTCACCTGAATTTTCCCTTGCACTCCAGTACTATCCATCCTACTGGCAACATTGACAGTGTTCCCCCAGATATCATACTGTGGTCTTCTGGCTCCAATGACTCCAGCCACTACTGGCCCAACATTAATACCTGAAAACAAAACAGCGAATTTGGCTTCAAACTCTACAAATATGGATCCTGCAGAACAGATTTAACACAAGTGCCTTAGAATTTTGCTGGTCATAGGACATAATATATGTTAAATTAATGCCAACTGGACATCTGTATTTGTAAGAGGTTTAGAAAAAAAGACATACGTAGAGATATCTTACTGGAAATGCAATACAATGGACAACATAGAAACTTCTAATATCTGTGCATTTTCTTTTGGGTTTTTTTTTGGTTGTTTTAAGAAGAGAAGAAAAGCAGTGGTAGTGCAAAGTATGACAATTCAGGACAAACTATTAAAGATCTTTAATTGTTTTCTATGCCTTTCACTGTAGTTGCTCATATAAAGCCTTTTAATGGAGGTTTTCCAAGTGGAACAGAAATAGTGACCTGGAAAACAGAAGGAATTGTGTAAGGGAAGTGTGGCATGTTGGTTGACAGTACTAGACAACTCAGGTCAGGAAGAAACTGGAAGAAAACAAAGAGCATGTGAAAATAAACTTTTTTTTGGAGCTATCATAGGTCTCAATTCTATAGTTCTGACTGATTTTGACACCTTGTTTGGAAGATAGAAGAGGATGTTCCTTCTGAGTCCTCTGAAGAGCTGAAGATGCATAATGTTCTCTGCAAGGGCTTCCCCAGGCAAGTTATACAACAGAATGAATGTTAGATATTTGCCTTCTCACCCCTTTTGAACCTGGAAAGACCAGTTGTAATAGATTCCAAAGAGAATGTAGGGTTTGTAATTATTTGGATGTACAGAGGGGCAAAGATGTGTAATTTGCCTGGTGATATCACTGATGTCTTAGCTCTTTCTCACACCTTTCACTGCCAGCACTCTCAGTTTTCCTCTTGTCCAGCCCATTCTCCTGATTCAGCCATGAAAGTATATAGAGAAAGAAGATGTAGAAAACCACCTGTGTTACATTATGCAATAAAATGAGAAGAGCAATGGAAGTTCCTTTGGAGAGGAGCAGGATGCAGAGAAGGAGAAGATGGGAACTTGCTCTCTAAGGTGGCTGGGAGAAAGGACTCTGAGGGGTAAGACATGTAATAACACGTAAAGGATTGCATGGGAAAGGTTGTGTTGTGAAGACTAGAGGATTTGATTTGTTAGAACAAAAGGACTGGTTGAGCTGCTTTGGCATCTGTGGACAAAAAGCTCTCACCAGACTTTTAATGCTCAAAAAACTTTTTCAGATGCAACTTAATAGTTAAATATAGTCAGGCTCAGTTTAGCAATGCAAAGCAGTGCATTTCATAAGACTGGGTACACTAATAATGTATAAAATCATTGGTGCAGTTTCCTTTTAGGTGTGCATAGACTAATTAACACAGTGGAATTAACACAATTATAATTCCTTAACAGTGATGCTTGCCATCCAGCCTCCTGACTTTCTATATGGGTGTGACTCTCCCACTAAAGGAGACACTTAATTTTTAATGGTGAGTGCAGGACATCTGACTCTTTGCAGGCAGCACAGAGAAAGTCAGGATACAAGAGTGTTCTGCCTGTGTGATAACTGTAGAAACATGACTTACCAACTCGTAGGACAAAGTCGTTGTAAGACTGATAGTTGATTTCATCAAGAACGTCAAACATCTCTATTGCAAAATCTGCCAGTGTACTCAGATGGGAATAAATTGTTTTTTTAGCCTAGAAACAAAATAGTTTAGATTTTGCACATTAGATTTGTATGGTGCTAAGGCAGGTGAAATGAAAAACAATTAAAAGGTCAGACAGGATAGCTTAGGAAAAGAATCTAACCCATTTTGCTGCTTGTGAAAAAAAACCTTTTGATGGTGGCTCCAGCACATACATTCTTCACTCAAGTAAAGAGGTTTTTTCCCCCCCCCCTTTTTTTTTTTTTTTTTTCTTTTTTTTTTTTTTAATTTCTGGGAAGAATGGAAAACAAAGTTCCCATGGTAAAGTAGTTCTGTTGCTAGAGAGCTGCAGATGTTTGTTGTGAGCATGACAGGGAATATAACCTGCTTTCTTACAAAAATGGTTTGCCTGAAGATTATTAATAACTATATTTTCTGCCCTCTTCTCCCTTTGGGACTTAGCAAATTTCCAGCTCTATGGGATTCATGTTGTTCCCATTGACAAAATTCTTATTAGGTTTAATCCTGTAGATGGAGAACATCCCTATTTTCTTTCCTTTCCAGGCAAGTTGAATTGTTATAAAATATATCTAAGTGAACTAACACAAAAGAACAAGGGATCAAATGAAATGCTGAAATATCAACTTAGAAAGTCCAAAAAGTTAACAAAATATTTACAATTTCGGTCTAACTAAACTGTGGAACTCATTTTCAGAGGATACTGTGGATTCCAAAAGTTAGCTGATTCAAACACAGTTATTCAAATTCATGGAAGAAATACTTACTACAAAGTAGTAAGAATTTATTATCTGTAGCTCTAGTATTTCTTGAACAGTGTATCACTAGAAAAGGGAAAAGAGAGGTTTGCATGTTTGTCATGTAATTTAAGACCTCCCAGAACGATAGTTAGCCAGATTACTAGAATAGACCTTTGACCTGAATCACTGTGGTTGCTTTTATGTTGTGCTCTTATTTGAATAATAAATATGAATTCCTGAACAGATGTGCAAAGAGCAAGTGGGCTAAAGGTAGAATATGGTGAAAGAAATGCAGGGCCAGTGGCAGTCTAGCCTCAGTAGGTGTTGTGTGACAGTTGTGGCAGCTGGCATAAGATGAGAGCAGTCCAGGTTTTACCATGATAGTGAAGTTTTATAAATGGAGTACTTGACAGTGACTAAGAAACCTGAGAAACAGGTTACTATTTACTTTATTCAGTTCAGTTTGAAAAGGTTCCTTCATGTGGCTAGAAAATTTTCAAAAATCATAGCAAAGTGCTAACAAAAAATTAATAATGATGTCATCCTTGGACCAGTCCCAATTTTTAGAAAGGATATTTTTATTTACCTGCCTGAGTTTCTGGCATTCTGCTGCAATCTCAACTAGCTCTACTCTTTTCCAGCCTCAACAAGACAATGCAAGAACAAGAATTAAGTTTAAAGAGCTGACAGCTACACTTCCTATAAAGAAGAATATTGAATGTCTGGAGGAGGAAAGGAAGAGTATATGGTTTTATTTAACACTCCAAATTTCTTTCTACTCCTTATCCTTCCATTTCTTTGATGCCTGATCAATTCTTTGATTTCCTGCAATGCCCCTGGAGGTTGCAGGAGAGGACTGGTGACAAGTGCTGGATGCACTACAGGTGGCAGCAGACTTTCAGAAGGATTACTAGCAATTCTTTTGAACCTGCACTGAAGAAACCACAAAGTTATGAACCTGGTGAAATCACAGATGCAATTTCAAAGGACTTCACACACAGAGAGAACTTACACTGTGCAAAAGATCTGTGAAGAGATTGGATTGTGTTCTGCCCTGATGGTGTAACTGGCAAGCAATTAAATATTTAAACACCAATGGTCACTGGAAAGATTGCACAGAGATCACAGCAAAACCCCTCGGCCAGAGAGAATGTGCATTTATTATAATCCCCTGATGAATTCAAGTTGCAGAAACAACAGTCCCACAAATTATAGCATTTAAATATCTAATTTCATCTGGGTACTGGGTTCTTATGTGTGTAAATATCCTCAGTTCAGAGAACTTTAACCTCATCCACTGCTTTCTGGCCATGTCTGAACCCTAGTAGGGAATTGGTGTCTCGCAATCAGAGGCTGTGCCAGATTTTCTGGTAAAATTAGGGCTCCTTGGGCAGAAGGGAGAAGCATTTGAATCTCTTATGGCTCCCCAAAGACAAAAGTGACTTGGTAAGTCAGCCTGATGGCTGGAAGTGATTAGCTTCACATGATGAGCTATCCAGAATCATTGGACTTCTAACACATACCTGCAGAAGATCTAGTGGGAATCTACTAAGAGAATGTGAATAATTTCTACTTGGTTGCATCACATAAGCAGTGGAAAAGATCACAGAGAAGCCAAAACCCCAAGTTAAAGTAAAAAATATTCACTGTTCCACACAAGGTACTTAGTTTTTCTGGAAATGTTAAGTTCTACCTGTACAGAAATCAAAATTTGTCCTCAGGCATCAGAGCAAGGCAGAGTCCTGTACAAGGCCTTCTGCAATGATTTCAAATGCATTACTACCACATGCTCAGAGTTGTCTCTTCATTGCCAGGCTAACTCTGTTGACCCTTCAGCTAACAACTATAAAATATAAGTGAGAAACATGTTTAGGTTTTGGTACCTGTGCTGCCAAAGTTACCCAATAACACACTTGTTTTCAGGATTATAGTTCAAAGAGTTTTTCTAGTAGAGTGTAGTCTGTAGTATGCCACTGCCCATTTGCCTGAGATCACACTGAATGAAATTCAAAAGATCTTTTTTTTATTATTTTTTTATTTCCCCCCCCCCATCTCAGGACCACTGCAACACAGAGTTTTAAAAATGCCTTTTTGTAGCATCTAGATTTCTAGGAATGATACAAATAGTTGCATGTGATATACTCTAAAATGATTTTAACAGTTGATTTCAGTGTGGCTTTCTTTCTCATTTACTTAACAAGGATAACTATTGCTATAAAATTCACAGGCCATTTTCTGGGCCTTTTTGCTTTTGCCCTCTAATTCAGTGTTATTTTCCAAAGCTAAACCATATGCCTGTGTGTACCTCTACAGCATATGTACTTGCATATCAGAACTGGGGAGAGGTGTCTGGAAATACTGGGCATGCTATGTGCATGGATCATTTTAATTTTCACCATATTGCTCATATTATTAATTGCATTTTAAAATAAAGTAATTTTATTAATATATTTATTAACATAATTATTAATGTGCATAATTGTCTATGTACAATATATTTGTATAATACCCACAGGGTTTTCTGCTTTTCCAGATGCTGCATGTAAGTCTAGGAAAACTATGTCCCAAGACACTAACTTAAGGTGAGAAACACACTCAGGAGTAGTAATGGGGATAAAGAACTGACCCAGAACTAGTGGGTCTGAACTGACTTTCACTTTTTTTTATTGCTAATTATGGGGTAAAAAGAATGGTAGCAGTAGAGACAAAGAAATGATGATTTGGAGGGACCAAGGGTAAAGTGCAGCAGTGTACCTAGTACTGTGTTCCTATCCTTGATGAGGAACTGGGAGAGGCTGTTTGATTTGATTGGAGGTTGCACACGGATTTCAGTATCAAAACAAAATAAAATTACATTTTAATATTCTTGTGTTAGTTTTGTAGCAATTCATTACATCTATAATCTCCCCTTCCCTGCATCTTAAAAGGTCATTTAAGATACCAGGTTTAAAACACTGCCACTCTGATTTAGGAGCCTTATAAGCCAATTTACTTTTTAGACCAGATTTTCTAACTAACTGCACTTTCTGAAGTCAGCAGCATGTTTTACAGACAGTGGCTGCTTCTAGCAGTGATAACACCTCATGGTTAGAGTTACTACCAAGGATTGGAATGCAGACCAAGGCCACTGCTAGAACTTGTGTATCACACTGGGGCTGCAGAATGTGATGGACTGCACCTGCAGGGAAGAGCAGACAGGACAGGTGACCCCAAACTGACCAACGAGGTGTTCCAGCCCAGAGACAACATATCCAGTAGAGAAAGCTCGAAGGCTGGTGGGCCAGGCTAGGCTAGCTAGGCCCTCAGCTTGGGGTGTTGTTGGTGTTCTTCCTCTCTTGAGAGGTTCTCCCCCTCAGAGCACCAAGCAGGACTCTGCCCATTCTGCCTTCCATCCTGATCAGTGTGTTCCTGACCCCAGTGCCAGAATCCAGCTCCTGAGCACAGCTCCCAGCTGCTGCAGGGCCCAGTCTGGGACTCTCCCTGAACCTGCTCCACAGAATCAGTGACAGTGACATGATTACCATCAGGGGGGTTGGGTTTGGTGCTGGTTTTGTACATATTTGTATATATGCCATTATTATTACTTTCATTTTCATTAAAACTGTTCTACTTTCCTTTTCTAATTGCTAAGTCTCCCTCCCTTATGCCTTGTTGGGGAGGGAGGGGGGTGAGAAGAGGGCATCCATTATTGGTTTGGGGGTTGCCCTGACCCTAAGCCATGACAGTAATACATTTATTTCCAGGCTACAGTTGTTGGAATTGCAGATTACAATTGTTGTTAAGAAGTAATACAAGCCATCTATAATCACATAGAATTAGTTGCATTTCTGATGTTCTGCTAGAAATGGAAGGAGAATTGTTCATCCACAAATGACTGTAAAAATTTCTTACCTTAGTTCCCGATGTAGGTACAAGTCCCACAGCTGCCATATATGTACTTCCAATTGTCTTGATCTTTTCTATGTCCTTATAATATTCTTTGTCCATAAGCTTTGTTTAAAACATAAAACTGTTAAATATTACATAATATTTTAGACAAGAAACCATAGTTATCAGGTAACATGTGCAAGTTGATTACACCATATTATTTTTGGTAAACTGAGGCTTGCCAATTTGAGGTCATTCAAAAAAACTACCATTAGCTCACATTTTAAAACTCATATTAGAGGAATCTGAAGTCAGGCTCATGTACCTAGAAGTACAACTGAGCACCTTAAAGATGACACTGGACACCAACTGCAGTTAAATAGGAAGTCTGCAGTACTGTTCTATTATTCAATTCAAGAATGTGCTGAGTTGCTACAGATAATCTCTATTGATAGTAATTTGGTAGAATCAATACAGTCAAAAGACAAATTGTTTAGACCTTACCTCATCAAAATCAGCAATAATTTCATTTAACAGGCGTAAACATTCCACTCCCATATTATTGCCATCCAATTCAATGTAGAAATCATTGAAGTTTGGGATGGAAGCAAACATCACTCCCACTTGTGAATATGACTGGTAATAAAGGTCCTGCAGTTCATGAGCAGATATATTTATTTAATGTTAAAAGATTAATCTAAATCAAGTATCATTATTATAACTATTCTACTGCTAAACAATAGCTAAGACAAAATTAACCAATTTCTGCAGAGAGAAAGCCACCCTTACTAAAATAAATTGAAAGATCTCTCTATTCAGAAACACGAATGAAAATTTACACCTAAAGCACTAAACACTTTTAAAACAACTTTTTCTCTGCTTAGATATGGAAACAGTGAGTAAAAAAATTGTAAAAAGTCTTAACAATTGCAGAACTCTTATTGTATGAGAAATACAAGTGTATTTTCTCAAATTTGTTTTGTAACTGAAATAGGAGATAGTGCAATTTTACCCTGCAGAACAAAACCAGCCTCCCTCCTTCATGAGTTCCCTGAGCTGTGGAGTCCTGAATTCAACATTAACAATAGAATGCTGTTCTGTTTGGTAAAGATTCTGTTTAAGAATTTCGAGGGCTTATGGAAAGTAAACCCACTTTTATGTGGTTCAAATGCATTGATTCAAAATCTCAAGAGCAGTATCATGGCCATTATGGCTACTCCAGTGCTGCAGGTATTGCAGCATCACTGGAAAGTCTCTGGTAAAGGCTTCCTGAATCAAAATATTGAATCACTGAAGCCTTTAAAGTTAAAAGCTATTGTGTCTTCCTTAGGTGGGTAAAATTCTCTGGTTTTGACTTTAAATGATGTGTCTCATCATGTCAGCCCATTTCCAGAAACAGAGTGGGTCATATGGAAATGTCTGGCATTTCATACACTTCACTGTTCTGAAGCAAACTGAACTCATTAAATAAATAAATGAATAATAAATCCCAATGTTCTAAATTAATTGAAAAAAAAAATAACTTGCATGCAGACATGACATTGAATGACACAAAATTCCATTATTCTGCTTTCTATTAAAATTCTTCTCAGAAAGAGGACACTACAGTGAAAGAAATAATCTCAATATTAACTCCTGAACACAGGTTTTTTACAGAACTATTCCTTTTTACATAATTTATTTTTCAACTCCAAGCCTTTCTTGAAAACATACAGTAGAAAGGTGCCCCAAGCTACACATGGTCACACTCACACAACATCACCATGTATGTAAATTTTATCTTGGTTTACCATATTTCTTGGATTAGACATAAGAAAGTGCTGTGCAACATGTGCTGGCAACAGGTTGAAGAGAATTCTTTTATTATCCAGCTTGACTCTCTCCATATCATCTCTCTCTTCTTCTGCCTGTGGGGATAGAGGAAAAGAAAAGCTTTGCACAAAGAAAAAGAATAGCTGAAGACATCAAATAGCTTCTACTAATCCATCCTTTGAAATTAAAAGGAGCAAAACAATGCCTGCAAAGCACAGTGGGATCAGTTTTCCTATACCATGCCTTTACATCAGGGCAAAATCCCATCCTCATTAGTTCAAGATAAAGTCTAACTTGATAACTACTGTCAGGGCTTGATCATGGAAGTCTATTGGTACTTTTTGTATTTCTCTATTCTTTTGAATAGGCCCTCAATATTTTTACAGAGTAAAAGTTAGATTAATCCACCTTAAGTCACAGTGGCCTTGGAGACCAATTAATTCACATGTTGGTGGAGACAGTCATGAGGCAGTCTAGAGAAACATCAATCTTTAAACAAACATGTCATTTTTCAGTAAAATGGAAACAGACCCACTAAGTAATTTCAACAGAGAAAAAGGTTTTAAAATTTAACATCCTTAAGAATAGTATGTACTTGAAAATATATTTTGATATATAAAATGATTACCTTTTCTAGGTGCAGCTTTAATTACTCTGCTATTTACCATGAAAACATAGATTTCTGTGCATAACAGCATTGGTCATTCACATGAACAATAGCATTGACAGAGAGTTCCTAGATGTTAACACAGCTGAGGTTCTTAACCCAAGATTCTGGCATCTCATTACAAGTGTCTTGACTCAACAAGAGTCAGTGGGAGCCACACATTAGGAAATAATTCTAAAAATCAGATCCCTTATTGGAAAAATACTGAATATCAGGGGACTCATTTGGGACTCATCTGGGACTCCTAGGTTAGCAAATTCCAGTCTGGTCTGTAGTAGGCTCTTCTGCAAAACTACTTCTCTAGTATTTGCTCCTTAGAGTGACTTCTGGGTCCACCATCTGATTTAAATTAGAAAACACTAGATGGGCACCATATAACCCATCTCATAGAAATCACAGTTTATTCTTTGTTCTTCAGTCCTACAGGACTGCAACAAATCTACTGTGATTGCAATCATTTTGTTTATTTAGTTCCATTCAGCAGAAGACTGGAAGGCCAAATCCTCAAGTGCTGTTGAGAAACCTCATTCACACAGACCACTGAAGAATAATGCTCTAATGTTTGTGCCTTTTGTATTTAGAATGTGCTATCTTGATCTATTGCAATGTCCACTTTTCTCACTATTTGGTCCTGATGAAGTGGAGAAAACTAGTCACCTCTTGCCTTTTTTTATAGTCTTACATTATTCTTTCATGTTGGATTGCATTGTTTTCAGGAAGCTAGTTTTTGCTTTCCGTGACAAAATCAAGGAAACAACCTTTTAAATCAAACCCCAATGTTTGCTTTGCCTTGCAGTTTACTTCTGTATTCTCAAAATTCTTTACAATAAGAATGAGAATTTATTCCAGAGGAGAAATATCAGTAAACACTAAACAGCAGTTAAGCTCTACAAGAGAGATACCTGAAATGTTTATTCTAAGCAAGTGTCTATATCCTGCTTGTGAGCTGTTTTCCTCACAATGTTTTGCTGTTTAGATATCATATACTGTTTTCTTAAAATATCCTTCCCCTATTTTTGTTGTATAAATCTGTCCTTGGCTTGCTGTTGTCTATAAATATGTGTAATGGCCTCCTGCATTCAGTCTAACTGTAGGAATTTGTAGTTCCTATTAGTAAAAATAAAAAACATTTTTCCAGATGAAAATCCAAACCAAGATCACAACTCCATGTTTACATCATACTAGAATATGCAAAATTTTACTCTGATGACTGCAAATAGATTTTCAAGCTGAATTCATGTTCTGAGTGAAAGTTAATTTTTTGCTTTTGCTTTTTGCTTTTCCATTCCTCTATATTTTAAATATATTTTTTTTTTTTTGTTATTTTCTTCCTAGGAATGTTTCAGATCCTCAGTTAATTTCCCAATAGAATATGGGGAGGAATAGCAGCCTAAAGAACAATACATCCAGACATATAGAATTCTGGCCAAGACAAAGTAATCAAGTTGGTAAGTGGAGTACCAAGTTTGATGCATTGTATTGATAGAGATGTTGCTCAGTCACTGGCAGCTGCTGTTCATTTCTGGTCTGGAAATGCCTAATCAGATTGCTCTGCCTTGACCAGCCATGGGCCAAAGCATTCTTTTTTGGAAGACATGATTGAGAAGGTTTGTCAGCACCATGTAGTTTTTCCTACTATTGTTTATGATTCACAACAAGGGTTTCAGAGCAAGACACAGCACAAGGACAAAGCTGCCAGCACTGAAGCAGACTCTTATGACCTTATTTATCTTTCTGGACTTCTGTCCAGCCTTTGATAAACAGAAATGAAAGACAATTCTAATATACCAAGATAAAATAAATGAGAAAGGATACTCAGGTGTTTGTTTTTCTGGTTGTTTCTTTCTGATGGAACATTAAGGTATATAATGGGTTTTCTCCTCCTTTCTGTCTCACTTCAGTAAGTCATGAAAATACTGGGAGAGACATGCCAGTGACACTACAGTGTCACATCCATACTGTGCAGGTATGGGTGTACAATATGCACAATCATGGCTCCACAGCCATGACTAAGAGGCTGATACATGAGCTCTTGACTGAAGAAACTGAAGAGCTAGTGGCTCAAACCAAACATCCAAAGTCATGACTGACAGGGTGGCAAAATCCTCTAAGAGCAGGGAAAGGCTTCAAGGATGTCACCATTGCTTAGAAACACAACAGAATTCAGTATTTCCAATGTAGCTAGCATGCATCTCTTAGATTCATAGATTCATAGATATTAGGGGTTGGAAGGGAGCTAGAAGATCATCTA
>JAOEGS010001734.1:51572-70945 GCA_025447755.1 Corythornis vintsioides
AACTGACTCCCATTGCCTCTCATCCTGTCCCTGGATGACACTGAGCAGAGTCTGGCTCCATCCTCCCTACACTCACCTTTAACATATTGATAGAGTACTTCAGGCTGGAGGAAGATGATTAAAATAGTACAGAACACAGGTATTTACAATCCTGGTTGGAAATATTATCCATACAGCTAAATAGCATCCAAACCTTCACCTATTCCTATTGGTTAATCGAGGAGAACTGCCAGCATGATATTTAGGCAACAGCTACTGGCTTCAAAGACAAGGCAGATTACTATGAAAATAAACAAGAAAAATACATGGGAATACCAGTTTGGTATTCATGGCAGCTTCATCATTCTATAGAACTAAATTGTATTTGTAGAGCTGTAGTATTTAAAAACAGGCTTTGCTTTTGCTTTGGACCTGGTGACAAAATGTAAAGTGTTCTTTGGTACTATGGCTTTTGACTTCAATGTAATTAACAGGCACAGTATTTTAGAGTTACACAGTATCCCACAGTTTTTGCTATGTTGACTCTGTTCAGGACACATGCTCTGTTCAGGAAGTGGTCTAAGTTGTTGTGTCACCTCAACTATCAGGTGACTGTTTAATAAGCATAAAAATTCCATAGCAGCATCACAGACTGAGGAGTTATCACATGAAAATGCACTGTTTCAAGACAGCTAAAATGAAGCCAGGCACCATTGTCTCAGAAACACTATCTTTGTACCTGAAGGTGGCACTAAAGCCACAGGGAAGAGACCCCTCACACTGCTGCTACAGGGCCAGATTTTTCAGAAGTGGGAGCACACCTGACAAGTCTTGTCTGCCGACAGTAAAATACACATTTATTGAAAGTGTCACGAATTAGGAAAGGTAGCTGAATAATAAGCCAATAACTGAAGCTTCCTAAAAATCCATGATGTGCCATGTTGACACATCTTCCACACAGCAGTGGCTGGCTATGGGGAGATGAAAATCTCCAGCTCTAGCAGTGGTTCATACAATTCCTTGTCTGCACAAAGAACCAGCACACTCTGTAAAACAGAAGAAAATTTCCACAATCCCTGTGCACCAACTTAATGGTCTTTCTAAAACTTCTTCTACCAAGAATGTGAGCAATTTAAGCTAACATGAAATAATGGTGAGTAGTACTGTAGCTGTAGAGAAACATGACAAAGAATACTATTTAACCACGTACAAGGCTCCTGAAATCCATCAACTAGAGAAAACTGTCACTCAGGATGGTGGTTTTTACCCTTGTCTGCTCTTAAAGATTGTTAAACAAGTAGTATTTGGAGTTTCCTACCTATTCAAAGGCAGTTGGAACATAGTGCTAAAAGATATTTAAATGACATTTGATCTTCACAGATGAAAAGTACCTGAGATGCCACTGAGCATTGCTGAAACATCATAGGCAAGCATATGTCTTAACACCCTTAGTGTCCTTTGGAGCAAGTGCACAATGGTTTTAATAGCAGTGATAGACAACCAGGTATTTCTGTAAAATCTTGCCCCAAGAAAATGGAGGAAGTTTGCATTTCTTCCTATACTATTGTCCAGCTGGATGGAGTCTTTCAGAAGCCAAGCATCTCATTAGTTTCCCTTTCGTGAATTTTTTAAATTGTTTGACTGGTAATTAAAAGACAACTTAAAAGTAAGAACCATTATGCACTTCCTTGTACAAGTCATAGTAGCTGGAAATGATGAAAAGCATTTGAGATGGAATTCACTCTTGACCTGCTGAAAGGCCATGGGGTAGCAGAACAGTATCTTCCTGCTTGCTACTACATTTCATGGCTAGGAACAACATACAGGTCATATGATTGTATTCAAGGATCATATGGCACTTGCATATCTCCACCATGTGCAAACTTGGTGCTATACAGCTTGTCATGTGCTGATCTGAGTTTCAGAGTACTATTTTTCCACCTGGAAACTATATTTGGCAGCAGAGCAAGCAGAAACTATTATCATTTTGTCCCAGACAAACCTTTGAGGCTGACCAGCACAGCACCTATCAATACTGGAGGTCACAGGGCAAAAATTAAACAACATGTTGTTAGCTCAGACAGCACAGAGTCCACAGAAATTATAGAACAAGATGAACGTAAAGGATAAAGGAGGTGGGCATGGTCTTGGACATCAAGACAAACACAAAATGCCAACAGAGTTTAACTGTTGGGTACAAAAACTTTAAAGAGTAGAAGCCAACAGAGGAAAGTCAAACGTGACTTCTCCATTCTAGGTAACAGTAGAGACAGGGATGTGTTTAGCCCATGTGTTCTACTCTTGATCTTCCATGTAAAAGCAAGCACTGTGATGATTTATAGAATCCTCTTAAAAACACAGTTAACAGGGTGTAGGTGAGAAGAGGATGTGACCTCTGTGAACAAGAAGAGTGTAACTTTTATCATAAAGGCAACTTCCAAATTCCACCAACATAAGCTTACATCTTAAACACTCTCCTTCTTTCAGCAGCCAAGTGTGAAACACTTTGGAGATGAGAATAGGAATCCTAAGTGGTATGGCAGGAGGTAGACATTTTCTGATGCCCCTGTTTATGGCTAATATAATTTCTATAGGTTTTGCTATGATTATGATAGTTATAAAACATGGTAAAAAAAAAAATGTCCAGGCACTTGGTACCTAAATTAATTTCTGATCTTCATTTGGAACAGAGTTCCCTGGTTTCATTACACAATATGGGTTTAAGTATTTCTTTTCATCAGTTTTATTTTCTTATTATTATTAGTTTACCTGAACATCAACTTATTTTCACTCCTTTTATATTTTAAGTTGAAAAAAAGCCCATGGGTTTAATTTCTTTATCTCAAGTTTATAATGCTAACAGTCAATTTCTCATGTTTGAAATTCTCTCTATTCATAATGCACCTTATATACACATATAAATCTTCATTAATGATGTACTGTAATGGAACAACTACAAACAAAAACCTTCACTTCTCCAAAGCAAATGAAGTTTATAGATCTGTGGGAAAAAAAAAAAACCAACCTAATAATATTTCTCTTAAAATCCTACAAACGTGAAATATTTTCACAGTGTCTCAGTCCAGATAATTTGTTCTGGAAAGTAATTGCAAGCCAATTTAAAAAGTCCAACACCATTTTCTGTAATGGATACTAGAAAGAAAAGTCCTACAACTTACCTGCACAGCCCAGAGGTAGTCCAGACGCAGCTTCAAGTCCACCTGCCTGGAATGCAGAGCCAAAGCACAAGAAAATAGCAAAATGGCTAATATTGGTTCATAGCCACGCATATAAAAGGAGCCACCCCTTTAAAATAAAAGGAAAGTAAATGGGTTATTCCAGGTTTTCTAATACCTAACACTGCTTATTTTTAATATTAGATTTTTGGTTTAGAATATGTGGTTCCCCCATAATCACTAGCCTTCTCTGAAGAGATTGGGGTTGGACTAGATGATCTTCTAGGTCCCTTCCAACCCCTAATATCTATGAACTAAGAGGCTTATTTGGGCAGGGAGAGGGGTGAGAATAAATCTGATCACTGCAGCATATCAACATTTAACTTCTTGAGTTAAACATTTAACTATTATAATAAGTGTGCACGCTTAACTTTAAGAAATCCATAAAACCACTCAAAAGCTCAAGAACTTAAAATGATTTGGAACTGATGGATGCTGAAATCGAGAAGTGAGATTTTAACTGTGGTTTTCTATTTCATATTATAGAATGCAGCTGAGGTATGCTAGCATAAAATTACAGAATAATGGGGTAAGAGTTACTAGTTCCCAGAAGCTGATCTCCTGTTTATGGATATTACCAGGTCCTACAATTCATGGGAAGAAGATGCCTTAAATATTTCTTATGGTTTCCTGAATACCTAGACCTAAGCAGCACTGAATGTTAGAGGACATTTCAGAGATGAGCAGTTAATGCCATGACTATCTCTAGAGAAATACCCATTGGCTTAACTTTGCAAGATACGCACCCCACTGCTTTTCTGTAACCACTGATTTCCAGAATAACTATGTAGAAAACTGTAACAAAAAGCAGGAGAATCATTTTTGGCAAGGAAGATACACGTAGAAATATTGCCAAGGTGAGAGTCCCCACTATACAGGAAAGGAAAGCATAGCGGGCTGTGTCACATGGAAGTTCATTCATTGTTTTATTTGTTCCACCAGGAGAAATGATAACTATTGAACTGCTGGAATTGGTATTCCAAACCCAAGGCATACAGCCAACCTAGAAAAGACAGGAGAGGTGAGAAGGGGAGAAAGTTAAATGTGAAATAAACAGAAATGCAGCTGCTATGGAGGCTGACTGTAATTTCTTCTAATTGAGAAAATATGTCCGTGGGGTTCTGATCCTGCTCACTGCTCTAATAAAATCTCTCTCCTTTTCCAGTAATGCTTTTCTCAGTTTTAGGTAGGAGACAATTTGTTCATTATATGCCAATAATGTCAACTAATTAGAGTCTGGCCTTACTCGAGTAGTTTCCCTCTCAGTTCTCAAAGACAAAAGATTCTCAAGCTAAAAAGTTCCTGGAAAATTAAGGAACTTCAGTAAACACTTTACATGGCCACGAACAAGAGTTCTTTCCCAGAGCACAGAAAGAAATGTGTTTGTTTTATTGACTATGTAAAGAAATTAAATCAATTTCAAGTAATCATATATAAAATAAAACATATTCTAATCTCTGGTCGGAAATCTAATTGTAAAGAGTATATTTTCTCCTCCTCAAAGCTACTTCTACATCACATATGATTCTAATACAAGGTCTCATCTTTATCCCTGCCCTTTCAGTTATCCAAGGAGTTTGATTTCCTCCCTAGGCTGGAAAGAAAAAAAAGTCTTAGTGCATTTTTTACAGGAAATTTGAGGAAATTTACCCTGCTATCTTCCATGTCATGTACACATCTCAGAACTGTCTCCCAAGGAAAGGACAAATTTCTGGCAAATAGTACAAGTCCCTAGAGCTCCAGTTTTAATTGCAATCCAATGTTTATCCCTTAAGAAGGGACAGAATAAGAACTAGCAGAAATGGCAAGAGTGGGATGGCAGTATGAAATTGATTTTAACAGGCATTGGCACATAAGCCTTGCCCTGTATTTAAGCTTCTCTTTTGAAGTGTGTTATTATAGCTTTTGATTTAATCCTAACCACTGATAATGAAATTTTATAGCATGGTGTAAAATAACTGACGACCTGAAAGGTAATTAAGCAATATCTTTTAAAAGGAGTTGTAATTATTGAAAAAGATGAGATGTAACTGATAAAATGTGAGTTAAACTCATAATGGCTAGTATTATGAAATGAGATGAGAAGTGAAAAAACAGTTTAATATGGTTTTGTTCAATATCCTTAAAAATGCAGTTCCTACTACATTCATACTCAGAGACTTCATAAATGATGTGCATTTCATTCAGGAAAACACCACCTCCTCTAAAACTAACACTGAAATCTCAACACCTAGCTCCTCTGCTAGCTGAGAATTCTAGAAGCATCACTTTGAAGGAGCTAATGAGTTCTACTGATCAAGTTTGCTGATTATATGGAACTGGGAGGTGTGATAGACCAGAAGACTGTGCTGCCACCCAGTGGGATCTGGACAGACTGGAGATCTGGGCAAAGGCAAACAAGGGTAAGTGTAGAGTCCTACATCCATGTAGAAATAATAAAAAGTACAAGTACAGGGTAGGGGATGACCTGATGGGAAGCAGCTCCATGATGAAAGACCTTAGAGTCTCAGTGGACAGTAAGTTACCCATGGAGCAGCATTTGTGCCCTTGTGGCCAGGAGGCCAGTGGTACCCTGGGGTATATAAAGAACAGTGTGTCCAGCAGATTCAGAGAGGTTCTTCTCCTCCTCTGCTCTGCACTAGTGAGACCATGTGGAGTATTGTGTTCAGTTCTGGTCTCCCCAGTTCATGAGGGATAGAGAAATACTAGAGAAAATCCAGTGGAGAGTTACAAGGGTGATTAAGGGACTGGAATATCTCTCTTATGAGGAAAAGCTGAGAGACTTGGGGCTGTTTAGAGGATATTGAGAGGGGATCTTATTAAAGTTTATAAATATCTGAAGGGTGGGTGTCAAGTAGAAGGGACCAGTCTCTCTTCAGTGGAGACTTGTGATAGGATGAAGGGCAATAGTGATAAAATGGAACACTGAAGTTCCACCTCAACATGAGAAAAAACATTTTTATTATGAGTGACAGAGCACACTGGAAGTGGCTGCCCAGATAGGTTGTGGAGTCTCCTACTCCAGAAACTTTCAAAACCCACCTGGATATGTTCCTGCATGGCCTGCCCTAGGTGAACCTCCTCTGGCAGGGGAGTTGGACTTGATGATCTCCAGAGGTCCCTTCCAACTTCCACCATTCTTTGATTCTCTGATTTCTCCTAAGCATTTCAATGCTTACAGGCTGTATTTGCTTCAATAAAGAATAAAGTTGTATTTGTGACCTATGCTAAACTCTAACAGAATGCTCACTGCCTTGTTGAAGGCCAGAACTTCTGGATTCTGATCTGACTTCTTCCACCTGAGTTGAATGCTACCTTGGGCCTTATGTTTTAATCTCATTTTCACTGCTTTTAAGTTGCAAGAATGGTGGGGTTTTTATTTGGTCAAAGTTAGTGTCAGATCTTTGGGCCTGATCCACAAAGGTTCTAGTTGTCATAATATTAACCTCAATCCCAAAATCAAATACACAGAACTTGCTGAGATGCTCTCTAGTCTGGAGGCACTGCACATCTCTATGTATTTTGGGCTTATGCACACATTAAGAACTATGTGTGCTATTAGGACTTTGTGTTACTCAGACAGCTGATGTTCAGGAATTCCCAGAAATGTATGTTCAAACATCAGCAATTCCTGGTAGCTCTCAGGACACTGAAATTTGCAGACAAGGAATCCTCTGCCCATGCTGTTAATGGGGTTCAGCTTGGTAGATGTTCTCAGGGCAGATCCAGGGACAAATAAATACACAAAATACAAAATAAGGGGCTTGGCATCTCAGTTAGCACTGTGAATTGCTCATGAAATCACTTTCCTCCCACTGGACAGAACACACTGCTGAAATACCACAGAGAGGCATGATTTCAGACATCTGCCTCTTCAGTATTTCCAATTGTGTTTAGCATGCTATTTTTGTGTGGATTCTTTCCTTTGTGTACCCTAACATGTTTAATTAATTAGCATTAGCAGCCAAAATGCTGAAATAGAGTGCTAGGAATTTGACAAGGCAACAAAATACCAAATACTTAGCTGAATGTTTAAATATTATTTCACATGCAAGTCCACTGTGTAGAACTAGCTGTTATTCTACAGGAAAAGAACATAAATTTTCAGAAGTATTGAGCAAGTTCACTTCATAAAATAAGTTTTCCAGACATTAACTGTGAATGGATCATGTAAGTAGCACAGGGTAACACCTCTTCTCTTTATGTAATACTATTAATATTTTAAGATCTTGTTACATTTTCTGATCTGTCTGGACTAAAAATATCCCCATTATTACACAGAAATACATTTTATAAATTGCCACATAGAAGTAAATAATGTTTGACACCATGCCTTGTCTGTCACAAAATATTAGCCATGTGACTTGTAAGCAAGTTGAAAACAAAAACAGTTTTCAAATAAAGTACATAACATCACTAGACTATGTGATGCTAAAAATGATATTGAAAATTTTGTAGGTCTTTACTAGGTATTATATGTGTAATTTACTAATAGCTTTGCCATTCCTTATTCAGCACCCTGACTCAGGCCAGTGAAAGTTCAAATTACAGCAAAGGGGTTTTTCTTGAAGAAACATGCTCTGGAAGTATTAATAATAAAAAGTAGGAATTTACTAGTTGAGAATATATTAATCACTCAGATCTAAGCCTAGATGCCCCCAGCCCCTCTGATATCTGAGGGCCAGATGGAATGCAAGGGGGTTTATTTTCTGTCAAATTACCATTTTACACAACAGAGTATGGTAGTGCCTAATGGATCTGTACCACTCTGTTCTTTAAACAGAATGGTAAATTAAGTGACATGATTAAAATACTCACCACACATCCTTGAGCCACGGAGTAAATTAAGATCACAATAAAAATACACAAAATGGTACGAATTTGTATTGTCAGGCACCCTGGAAAACACTGAGAGAGAGAGAGAAAAAAAAATATAGATAAAGCTTTAGTAAAGAAATGGATTTGATGGATAGAACACTCAGTGCACAAGGAATTGGACAGCTGGTCACACTCAGAGTGCTGGTCAACAGCTCCATACCCAAGTGGAGACCAGTAATGAGAGGAGCAGATGCCCAGGGAAGTTGTGGATGCTCCACCACTGGATGTATTCAAGACCAGGTTGGATGGGACTTTTGAGCAACCTGGTCTAGTGGGAGGTGTCCCTGCCACCCTTATGGTAAGGGGTCTGGAACTAGATGATCTTTAAGGTCCTTTCTAACCCAAACCCTATGAGTCTATGATTCTAAAATATTTTTTAAAGCAGGGTTTTTACTTTTGAGTAGTCTGTAAAAAAGAAGTGGATAAAGGATATGGAAAATTTGCCTGCACTGCAAATTTGAACTAAGCATGCAGTTACTACTGTACATATGTGTTTTAATGGTAATTGCATTTTTGGGGATACTAAATGTTATATTTCACTATAATTAAAACTCTTTGAAGTGCTACTAGGAAGCCTGATCATAATGCAAATAACAAATTATTAGGATGACATTTAATTTTGTTCTCACAGGGAAAATGCCCAAAACAATTTTTGCCTTGCAAATTATCAGCTACAAATAGTGATCCAAGAGAACATACTGTGGTAGCATAGAATTTAGTAGTGGTATTTGTGTCTTCTGCTATAACAGTCATATTAAATGCCAGGGTAGTTTTAATTAACAGGACTCGTTAAAAATATTGAATTTGTCAGAGCAGAAAGAGAAGTAGAGACAGAAGTATCTCTGAAGTGGAATGGAGTCTTGTGAATCTTGTGTTCATCTCCATTTTTACTCTGATTCCATCACTGTGAAGTGCTTGCTGCTGTGAGCATATATGACAGCAGGTAAGAGAAGAAGCATAAGTCTGTCAGGTTCTAGTACTTATGTTTGTTCTAGTCTACTCTGGTTTAAGGGCAAGATGCTTTCCTTCTTTTTTCTCTTGCATTCAGAATGTTTTGGTCATCTGTTATCTACTAGATCCATTATATATCTTTCAGGCCTCAGGACTTCTACTGACCTCAAGGGAGAAGAATCAACTCCAGGAAATAATCTGATTTAAAGTGGAAACAGTCCTGTGACCCTTAAAAGGAGGGAGCTCAGAATTATCAAGGCTGGATGTGAGAAGATGAAACAGAACAAGCAAACAGCTAATTTTTGGATGAAAGTCACTAGTCCCGAAAAGCTGTTCATTTCATGTGAACTTCATGTTCTCATCAATATCACAAGCATAGCTTCCAGCAGGCAGTGAAGTACCCTTGGAGAGGGGCTTGTGGCTTTGGCATAACAGAAATAATGTATTGAAACTCCTCCCCTTCCTTTCACATATGCTGAGCCATTTCCCCTGTATATGTTACCATGAATTAAAAGTTTGAGATAGTTATAGGTGAATCAACCTCATCTGGACTGTGAAACAGAATACAGCAATTACAGGAAAAAAGGTCCTACATGTGTGATCTGCAAGTACATTCTGGCTTCAGTATGGCTTAAGTCCATGTAAATGTGAGTGGGAAACAACCAACATAATTATCAGTAGTGGATTTATGTAAGTATATTATGGACCTGAGTTAATTGGCTATGCTAGAAACCAATTTAACTAATAGAGAGCATCAGTAAAATATATTGGGATACCTGAGGTATATGACCTTTAATGAAACAGTGAGCATACTATAGAACAGCAGAAAAAGCCTCAAATTGTATGATTCTCACATTGAAAAGCTGTGTCTCAAGGGAGGGTATATCATATACACTACATATATATATATATATATATATATATGATAGCCTATTTCTGCATTTATCCATCATTATCATACAGTTCAAGTTGAAAGGAACCTCAAGGGGCCCCAAAGTGCTGTCTGCCTTGACCCTTAAGGCCATTTTTGTAGAGCTGTGTCATTCCAGTGGATTCTTCCTTCTTAGGATCCTGGACTTTGCATTTTTCCATGTTGTAGTCCATGTAGTTCTGTTGGTTCATTCTTCCAACTACCTAGGTCCCCCTCAGTGGTTATTCTGCCACTGTGTTGGTTCTACCCTGAAACTGGAGTCACCTGAGAACCTGACATGAGTATATTACAGGTCCTTGATCAAACCATTTAACAGGACAGGTCCCGGGATAAACTCCTGTGGTACCCTATTTATTACTGGTTTCCAGTTAGAGTAGACTGTAAAATGTTATGCTCTGTATGTAACCATCCAATTTTTTTAATTTATTTTTTACCCATCAAGTTGTCTACACAGCTAGACCAAAATCCTATGCACACATGAGGTGAAATGTGTTTTTATCCATATATATAAAATACAAAATAATACTTTTGTTTGAAGGAAATATATATATTCTGTTAATTCAATCTGCAACCAACATTACCTACTGCTTGTTAAAGACAGATTCCCTACAGTTTGAAGATGATGTTTCATGGTTAGTGGTGACAAAGCAGAATACAGATTCAGAGACAATGTGGCAGAACACATCACACAGACATTTTTTTGTGTGTATGTGGTACTTATGTGTCCTAAATGCTGGCATGCTAGGTTGTTGGGTTAGAAAGCAAAATAAACCTTTGAAAGGTAAGGTATAAGTCTGAATTAAAACTCTGAGTGGAACTTAAAAGATTTATACTTCTGACTTCTGTTCATTATAAAATTGCATCTGCTCTTTTATGATAGCATAGCATTTTGGGCTTAATTTCCTTTTGTTTTATTTGTGGAATTTTTGTTAACTAAATAAGCAATGTCAGATCCCTAAAATATAGGCAACTAGTAAATAGGGGAGTGAAACATTATGAGTCAGTTTATAAGTGAGGCATTGGATGCTACAGCATGGAGAAATGAAGTCACTTGTCTAGTGTGAAATAGCAAATAAATGACAGAAGATTGATTAAAATAGGGTGTTCTGGTTTGAGTGAGAACCAAACAAATTCTGTTCAGTGATTTTACTTTTCAGCTCAGGTTTTCTAACTAACTGCACTTTCTGAAGTTGGCAGCATGTTGTGCAGACAGTGGCTGCTTTTAGCAGTGAAAACACCTCATGGTTAGAGTTACTACTAAGGATGCCAAGGCCACTGCTAGAACTTGTGTATCACACTGGGGGTGCAGAAAGTGAAAGGTTGCACCTGCAGGGAGGAGCAGACAGGACAGGGGACCCCAAACTGACCAACGAGGTGTTCCAGCCCTTAGACGGCACAGACAGTAAAGAAAGCTCGGGGGTTCATTGGGTCTCAAAAAACATGAAGAGAATAAAAGCAGGCAAGCTAAACTGGCAGGCTAAGCAAGCTGGCTGGTGGGCTAGGCCCTCAGCTTGGGTTGTTGGTGTTCTTCCTCTCTTGAGGGGTTCTCCCCCTCAGAGCACCAAGCAGGACTCTGCCCATTCTGCCTTCCATCCTGATCAGTGTGTTCCTGACCCCAGTGCCAGAATCCAGCTCCTGAGCACAGCTCCCAGCTGCTGCAGGGCCCAGTCTGGGCCTCTCCCTGTGCCAGCTCCACAGCACCAGTGACGGTGATGGAATTACCATCAGGGGGTTGGGTTTGGTACTGGTTTTGTACATATTTGTATATATTCCATTATTATTATATTTTCATTAAAACTATTCTAGTTTCCTTTTCTAATCACTAAGTCTCTCTCCCTTATTCCTTTTCTCTTCCCCCTTGGGGAGGGAGGGGGGTTAAAAGAGAGCGTCTGTTATTGGTCTGGGCTGCCCTGAGCCTAAAACCTGTGGCAAGCACTCATACACTTCTTTCCATCAGAATTTGGATTGGATACAACTTTACAATATTCAGGAGTGTGTTTGGGTTGTTTTTTATTTTCAGTTGTGGTTTTTTATTTTGTTTGTTTTTTAATTGCAATTTGTATTTCTTTGATACTGTTCCTTTTCATTCTGCACTTACATGTCAGTAAAAAAGCCTGGACTTAAACTACCTCAGGATTCCAAGATGTCTTTTAAGTAAATTTAAAAGCATCTTTTTTTGATAAATCTAAATTGCTGTCTTTGAACTCTCACAATGGACCTATTGCTGGCTAAGACATTTAATTAACTCAAAATTAACTCAAATGCCAGTTTTAATCTGAACTGTAGTTTGTAATGAACACCAAGAAGAGATTATAAGAAGTTTTGCATTTCTCTGACTAGTTAGTGGCAACTTGTAAGTGCCATGGAAAGGTGCAGGTCTGTTTTAGACAGGTAAATCAGATGAAAGGAAGAAAAATTTTGCTAGCGGAATTTCTTCCTCCTCTAACCTGTCACATAAATAAATGAAAATGTTGGGTTTTTTTGCAAACAAACCTTTAAAAAATACTTCAAAGTCTAGATCTCTACACTGAAGAATGGCATCTGCACTCATTAGAAGTCTGATTGATACTGAGTACTACAAGAGTCTTTTTGGGACTCACAGAAATCATAGAAATGTCTAGATTGAAAAAGACCTGTATGATCATCTAGTCCAATCATCAGCCTAACACTGCCAAGTCTCCCCTTAAACCATCTCCTTAAGCACCCCATCTAATCAGCTCTTAAAACACCCCCAGGGAGGGGGACTCCCCCACTGTGCTGGGCAGCCTATTCCAATGCCTGATAACCCGCTCAGCAAAGAAGTTCTTCCTAATATCCAAATGAAACCTCCCCTGGTGCAGCTTGAATACGTTTCCCCTTGTTCTATCATCTGTTGCTCACATGGTTTGGCAACCATGGATGGTCCAACACAGAATTTGGTTAGAATAGAGGCATCACATTTAAGACACTTAAAGGTTCATGGCCAGGAGATGAAAGCTTACACACACGTGTATGTTCGTGTGTCTGTATATGGAAACATCTCATTTATGTGGGGGAAACTCAATAAATCTGATCTGATGCTTCAGCAGTACGAACCTTTTTTTTTTTTTTTCTACATTATGGTCCCTGTTAAAAAGAAAATCTCTGTAATTTGAGATTCTCTTAAGATGACTAGAAACACTTGTACAAGCAACAAATGATTGTGAGCTGCCTGGGCTTCCCAATTACTACATATGGCAATGAATCACGCAGCCCTGTCAGAGCTGAACATGCCAGAGGAGAAGAAATCTTCACACAAGCATCTCTGTTAAATATTCTGGCATTATAAAACTGGCAACTAGGGTTTGTGGCATTCAGTTTATCACTGATACCTCAAGACTGCTGATAATGAATGTCAGCAGGTTAAAAAGCATTAACAGCTGTGCATGAGTACTATCTTATTCAACATCAGCATAACTGTGTTCAAGACAAGAAGCCTAAGTACAAAACTTATTAAGAACTTCACAATGAAAGAAACTAACAACTTGAGTATTTTACACAGCCTGCATTATCATTAGATAAACCTTGATTTTATAAAGAGGAAAGAAATGCATATAGATGAGAGGAAAACCAAGAACCCAATTAAATGAGTAGTAAATTTACCAGGATTCCTGTACAAACCTGTCTTGAGTTGGGCTAGGACAGGCTTGATTTTCACCAGAAGCCAACCAAAGCTGCCAATGGGCCATTCAATACCATACTGATACCACACAAGCTATAGAAGGGGGAGGTGGGCCCTGGCAAGATCCTCAGCCTCTGCCGAAGAGCCTCAGTGCAGATTTAGGTGGTCCTGTTTGTATTTATTCTATACCATTTCATGACTGTTATTGTTATCAGTGCTGTTTATTCTGCTCTTGCATTGTCCTGTTACATTCTCCTTATCTCAACTCCCGGGGTTTTGCCTTTTTCTCCCTATTCTTCCCATACCACCAGGCTCCCCCTGGGGGCAGTGACAGAGCAGCCAAGTGGTGCTAAACTCCCCATCAATGGGTTTAATCCAGGACAGAAGCTTTATATAGCATCTGGGTATATTAAAAAAAAACAAACAACAAATCCAAATCCAAACAAACAAACAAAAAGGCATTTAAGATGCACAAGGAAAATGTAATCAGTGAAGTGTGGGATCTAGATGTCCTGCTTAAATATCCATACCTCGAAGTCTGGTCCAGTGCCAAGCTTTAAAAATCCCTAAGGTAATTTCTCAAAGCAGTGGCTCCCCAAACAGGTTACACTGGTCACGAGCAGCATGGAAAGCCTAACAGACACTTCTGTCCTATTATGTTACTTGTCTACAAGTAAGAAACAAAAATGTTTGGGACATGATGACTTTTGACTGTAAGCTTGAATAAAGTAATGTTAAAAATCCACAAGGAAATACCTGCTATTCTAGGATAAAACCACATACTTGGAACTAGAGCATTTTTGTCTAGAAGGCAGCAACCTTTTCAAGTATTTCCAGTAGTCACCAAAAAACTACCATTTCACATTTTAAGTAGATGAGAAGAACAAGAGTCACAGCTAAACAAAAATCCAGTTGCTCCTGAGGAGTCTGGATATTTAAAGTTTATCTCCTGAACATGAAAACACAAGGGATAGTGCACATTAAAAAAATTAATTATTTACAAATTTGCAGAGTTATAGGAAAGCATTCTTAGATTAATTTGGGGTTCTTCACTTAACTGCAACAGGCATTCACATGTAATTAGCCAGTAATCATTAAAAAAAGTTCTGATGTGTGATGCTGAACGTCACATACTAAAGTAGTAATTCAGTTTTACCTCAGATTTTTGTAAGCTTTGTCACTGTAAATCCAGTGGAAAGAATACAACTTAGCTGAGGTAAAAGAAAATCAACTCTACCTAGATTTTTTTCCCTTCTAACTTGGTTTAAAAGGATTATTAAATGCCATATAATGCAAAAATAATAATTTTATTTTAAAATATAGTACTGCCAGGGAGGAACTAAATATGTGTTGACAAGAGTTAGGATTTATGGAGCCCATGTACACATGGTAAGTGGGCTTACCAAATGTTTTAGTGGGCAGCTTGAGGTATGTTTGTGAACCAGAGTAACTCAGAATACTTAGACAGGAGTTATTTTAAATGGAAACAACCACCATAAATCTATCTCAAAAGTTCAATGATATCATAGTAGAGAACATACAAATCAGCAAAAGAAATACAATTTTTGGATTTTTATGCATGTGTGTACATAAATATAAAATACATATAGGTGTTAAATATATAAATACTATGTACATATGGTTTATTTGTTGATAAAACAGGACAAATGAACTATTTAAGTTTTTACAAACTTTCAAAATACAAAGTTGTGAAGTTCTTCCACATTGCATAACACTTTCATTTACAAGTCTACCTTTTTCTAAATCAGAATTGTGGAACTCCTCTGCAGTAAGATTTCTGGACTTCACTTTACTTTGCTCTTCACCCACATGCCCCCCCCTCCATCCCAAGGGTTAACCAACTACTCAATCTCCATGCTCATATTTTCCAAGGAAGGAACACTCTACACTGCAGGAGTAACACAGCTGTCAAAAAGCAAGGGAAGTTCACAATGGTGGACACCTGAGTAATGCTGGAATTTAGTTAACAAAACCACATGAATACACTTTCTTACAGCCTAACCTCTCTTACCAGGAGCTGTTCCAACTATGTGAACAAAATTTTTATACTGAATCTGAATTACATACACACAGAAGTATCAGTGTCTCTCATATAAATCAAACCCTCAGAGCAAAGGGTATGTATGTATTTCTACTACCATACCTAATGCACAAAGAGTAACTTATAAAAAAAACAGGAACTGAAAAAACAAGACATACCAATTTCAGTGGCTTCCTTCCAAGCCTGTGTTTCCTGGCACTTCCCTCCTTGAAATCCAAATACCAAGAGGCAGACTTGTGAGTTAAAAAGAGGTTTCAGTCTTTTGACTTGTCCCCACAGCTATCCCCTTTTTATTCACCACTTGTGAGAAAACACACAAATGCAAGCCACTTAGGTAAACACATACACCACAAATTCAGCAAGTGCCATTCTGACCTAGTCCACCTAAACAAAAAGAAGGCTGCAAACACACAAACCTTTGCACACTGTACCCTTGTTCATGTTGCAGCAAGAAACATTACAGGAGGTCTGGATTTTTTTTTTTTCAATCTCATAAATAAATATTTCTACCTTCAGGCAAACGTGGACAAGTCCAGAGCTGCATTCCTTCAAAGTTAAATATCTTTTTTTTTTTTTTTTGCTTGTCTTCCCTTTCTCCCTCACTAACAAACACAAGACCTCGTTCCTTGCAAACCCTTCCCATATCATTCCTATAAAATCCATACAGAAATACATGTGGTTTGTACATCCAGCACTTGAACCACAACAAAGCTGCTTACCTCTTTACTAGGCATAATCAGGAACTTTCTGCAATAGCCAAGCATTGGCTCATTTAAATCAATTAATATTCTCAAAGCAAAACAGTGGACAGAGTTAGGGCAGTTCCAGTTCCTGCTCCTGGAGGTAAATGGTCTTGGCTCATATCATCCAGAAAAAGCAAATGAAAATGTAAATACGAAGGAGGACCCTGAGAGAACAACTACATTCAAAATATAAGAACTCCTGGATCCAAGGTTTTCCTTGTTTTCTCAGTCTGCTTCAATATCCAAACAAAGCCAAGTGAGTTTCAGCTCCCAGATCATTTAGCCACACAGTTACCATTGCTTGCTTTTGATGTCTTTTTCCTAAAATAAACAGCCTTTAGAAAATGTTCCTTCACACTGAACAATCAGGTTAGACACTTACTCCGGACTTCAAAACTTTGTGTATTATTTGAGTTCTTAGGCAAGAAAAGCTTTCCAGAAGTCCTGCAGCAAAAATGCTTATTTTTGTGTAGCAGCTGGTGCTCTCAAGCTCCCAAACCCCTGCAGGCTTTGACTCTGTCTCTGGAATGAATTATCTCAAACTAGGGCATGGGAGCCTGGTAGTTCCTATTTTAGTAACAGTTGTATCTTACCACATGGCAGCTCACAAACCTTTGCTCTAAACTTTATTAGAAACACCAGCCAGCCATGTCTGTTGACAACATTAATTTTCTATTTCAGGGACTGTCAACACTCTGACTCCTCAGTTGAACAAAAGATAAAAGTTGTTCCTGCATCCACAAAATACATGCACCTGTTCCTTGCTTATGAGATAGAAGCTAAGTGAAATTCAGTTAGGTCATCATGCTGCTAAGATTTTATTGTTCTAGATAACCTTAGTGGTGCTCCACATAATCATCACTGAATACAGACAGAGACAGACAACACAGACTCACTGTTAGTAGACAACTGTAATATATTGTTATACATTTTCCCACCTGGGATCAAAAAGATAATAATACCTGTGCCACGATTCAAAGTACAAAGAATAGACATTTCTTACTGCAAGCCAATATACAGTAACTAGTTATCTACTGTGTCATTGTGATTCTACTTCTGCAAACTTTTCTCAGCCTTTTAAGCATAGACTTAACTTGAAGTCACTTGTGCTTGGATGACCAGGAAAAGAATAACAAAATAACATGGTACAGAAACAAGTAAAAAACCACACTGAGTAAAGTTAAGAGAATTACAAAGTCACTGAATTGCATGCAACTATTTCCTTTCATTCCTCCAAAAAACAAAGTCCATCTTCAGAACACTCCACTGATTTGCAATTGGATACTCCAAACGCTGAGGTTCAGAATTCCCAATTATTCCTTCTTACAGCTAGAGAACCATACTCACTTTGAGTCATGGCTTTTCTCTTAGTAGAATGTCAGGCTTCCAGTAAAAATTACTTATGGTCATTAAAGTGGTGCATCAGTAAAGCACTGTTGACTATGTGCTTGATAACAACTGTACAGGACCACAGTAAAAAAAGAGCTTAAAAGGTCAGTGTAAGAGGTCAACAGATTGAATTTACTCCTTCTGTTGAATATGAAAAGTGTAATTTAACAGTGTCACCATTGTTAATAAAACTGCTCCACTACTCTATGGTGCTTTATTCAATAAACTGATCATCAGGGTTTTTTAACCAAGTCCATATATCAGAAAGGAAACCTAAGGCAAAGATACATTTAGCAGAGCTCTTTGGTTTCCTAACTTACTAATTAAACTTGAAGGGTTTTCGACTGGGAATTAAGAGACTTGTAGCTTATTTTCAGGTATAAGAGCAATAGCAAAAATAACATTGGTTAACTTACATAGTAACTTTACATGATAATAATTTCAGTATTTACCTTTCTCAAAACGTATATTTGAAGATGTTCTACACATGCCCAATACAAGCATTTACTAGCTTAATGTATGTAGTTTGGTGGAATTTTTCTAATGTGCCTAAATAACTTAGTCAAAAGTTTTTCCTACAAATAATATTTTGTGCATATTTACCTTGGAGCACAAGGAACAGCTTGATGCCTGAAATACGAGTTTCAGCAGTTTAGCAAGTCACTTAAATGGGCACTAGATGAGGAAACACTCATCAAGGTCCAGAATAAGGTAAGAGAAACAGCATAAAACATGAAGAGCCTGGAGGTATAAACCAGACTGCATTACTTGAGACACAGGTCAGTGACCAGGACCACCTCAGAAACTTCATAATGAAAGATTTTCCTGACAAGGAATGATTTTCCTTGTCTTGCTGAAAGTCCTCTTATCATTTTAAGCAATATCAAACATGTGCTAGTTCTTTTCTTTCCACAGATTGTAGAGCTGGCAGACAAAAGTCCAGAGCAATTTGGTGGTTTTTAAAATAAATTAAAGGTCTTAAAATAAACAGTGAACAAGAACCAAGTGCATTTCTGTTGCAAATCCAGAAAATTCAGTCAAACTAAAAAAAAAAAAAAGTTTTTTGGTCAGCTATAACATTTCTTTTCGGTTTTCTTTATTAAAACAGAAGAAGAACAACAAAAATTCTTTATCATGACTAACAGAATGCTGCACACAAATGGCAGTATGGCATCACAGTCACACACATCCTACAGTCATTGCCTTAAGACAGGCTTGTTCATGGTTGATTCCTTCTCTCCTGTGAATAATCTTAGCATGCTAACACCATACTTAAAATAAACCTAACATAAAGTAGTCATCAACTGTCTTAAAGGGATAGCAGCAGTCATCTTTTCTTCCAATCATTTACATTTTCTATCAAAACAAGTTCCTATTCTTTGGCAGAACATTTAAATTTTATTTTAGTATTTAAAACTTTATTTTCAAAACACCTCAGAGCCCAGGCTAGTATCAGGATCCACCAGTGAGTACTACACAAACTCATTGTTCCTATCAAAATGAGACTTGCATTTTCAGCAGAGGGGAAGAGTTTTTAACAATAATATGTCTTCCCAATTAGCTT
>JAOEGS010001734.1:78987-94527 GCA_025447755.1 Corythornis vintsioides
TTACCAATGAAAATGATTTGTAATTAAAAAAAAATACCCCATACAAGGTAGCAACAAACAGTTCTACTTTGTTAAGTTAAATACATGCTTATAAGCCTGGAGTAAGTCCACTGCTTTCAGCACAGTTGCACTGGCACAAGATCACAACCTTGCCCAGAGATTTTTCTAGGATTGATGGAAACAATACTTATCAGGGTATATATGCAGAGGAAAGCATCTGCCTGTCAGCAGGCCACCATATTGCCACAAGACAGCAGATCCAGCAGTCTGGAGAAGCAAAAGGTAGGCCAAAACACAGCATATGTAACTTTACGGGGGAGAATCTTGAGGAGTAGAAAGATACTGATATTTCTTTTTATTCCACTAAAGTGCTTCAATAGAAGATGGAGAGAGCATCTCCCTCTCAAACGAGATACAGTCCAGAGGATTATTTAAAGATAGTGAGTAGAATTTAGATATTGTCTAAAAACAAACAAAATCCCAGTTGCTAGTTGGCTCATGGTCAGTCAAAAACAGGAAAAATAATTTAAAAAATCCTTACTTTATTTTCACGCTCAGTTTGCTTGTATTTCAGGGTAATGAAGTTCAGGTCAGCCATCTCAGACTCAGTTTGCCGGGCCTCTATCAAACGGCTGATATATCTGTTTACTCGAGTTCCTGGGGTGTTGTATACAACATTAGTAGAAAAAGAGGAACGATTCCTGAGTTTTTCAGAGGCTGTCCGTAACGCTCTTCTCTGTAGCACAGATGAATAAAGAAGCCCAGCTTTAATTAACGTTGAAATTTTTCATTGTTGTTCCTATTATCTCAACCTAACGGCCCAAACGGTGAATTCATTAAGCGGAACAAACACAAACAACAGAGATCTTCTCTCTTTGTGCCATCTTTCCCACAGTTCTTAGTTGAAATCTTGGTATCATTAAAATCAATGAGAAAACTCATACTGCATTCCAGGATTTCAATCCTCATCTATGAAAATTCTCTTCACATATTGCCCTGACAATTCTCTGCCACTGAGGCATTAATCAGTTTGATCCCAATCAGTGTCACTTTATCTTGAAAAATCATTAGAATTTTTCTCTTGATGGAAGACATGGAGCTCTGGACATCTTGAAGGCAAGCTTTATGATAAAAGTCTCTTTCTGATACAAGAGAAGTTCTACTGTCTAAGACTGTCTAGATAACAATATCTTTTCTGAAAATATAATTTTCCTTAAGCTTTTGCACAATGACTTCAGAAGGTCTGAAATCCCAAGTGTTTAATTAATTTAATCTTTAACTCTCCCAAGTGCCTTTCTTATTAAGAGCTCTTGAGTATGCCTTAAGTGCATCTAGATGGTGCAGTTCAATAACATCACAACTGACTTGTGCCTAACTGGGCTTAATTCCTCCATATCACCAACTGGCAAGGTAGTCCTTTTCAGTGCTAAAGATTTACCACAGAACATAGCTAAAAGGGATTTTAGACAATCTGTCACATATGTCACTTCTCATAGAGAGCACTCAGAGACAGTGGGCAGCATCTCAGCCACACGGGTGGTAAACTTCAGTTAAGGGCACTGTAATCTAAATCATTACAGCTAGATCTGCACTAGGATGACTGTTCATGCTCCAGCACACTGAAAGGGCCAAGGCCTTCACAAAATACTCTTGTAGATGCAGCAATTTTTCAACACACAGTGAGAAAGATGTAGGTCAATCTTGTGAAAGAAAAAAGTTCCCTAATGGTTAGCACACTAGAGTGGAAAAAAAGAGACATCAATCAAATATCCTTTTCACCTCAAAGGGATCAAGCCTTACTTCCCAGCAGAGTTTAGCCAACCAAACTCATGCAAGCTGTATTATTTTTCATAGAGTTAAAGGAATATTTTTTTATCTAACATCTGCAGAGTTCAGGAAGACAATTCTAATTATGAAATTACAAGTCTGCTCAGGGATAAGGACAATGTTGGCTCAGTATATAATCAGTAGACACTGTCAGCAAGCTGTTACAAAAGCACACAAAACTTCTCCAGAGTAGTCAGTATTTAGTGGTCCACTTTTTAAAGGCTATACTACAAAAAGCTTTTTAAACCAGATGGTAAAAAAAGATGTGGTGATCACTAAGTAACTCTGCAGGAATGGCAGTTTCCTGTCTTAATCTACAATCTTTTGTTAGATTCTCATCAGTGAAAAACAGTGGACTACAGCAATTCTTTAGCTTGCATAGCTTATGTTATAGTATACCTGAATACTTAGGAACAGTGGGAAGGATTAACTGCTGACTGACATCATAAAAAAAAAAAAGAATGGACCTTAGCAAATATATAATAACTTTCCAGGTCCTGTTTTTCTGTCTTTATACACAGAAAGAAGGTTATACCAGCATTAAGCAATTATGAGGCTACTTGAAACATTTTTCTTCAAACTATCAGATCCCATTATTTGTTATCTGTGGTGTAAGAAATATTTGTTTCAACATGAAAAATAAGCTCATGGAGATACATGGATTAGAGTTTTCATATATGATCTTCTGGGTTCTTTTAGCCATATCAGAAATCTTAAATTACCATTAAAATTATTATTTTTAATGTTTTTAAACAGATATAAAGTTGTTCTCTCAAAGAAGACAACTGTCCCACAAGCTTGCAGGGAAAATGTGTATTTTTCAGGAATATTATCAGGAATATGCAATTTTGCTCTTCATTAAGGTAAACAGCAAATAGCTAACGTATGTATTGCTTAAGTTGCAGAAGAAATTACATCTTCAGGGATTTTTAATAATCCAAATATAAGTCTATAACACAATAATAGGAGTGAGCAAGACAGCTTTTAAAAAAAAAGATAATGCTTCTTTGCTTCAAATTCTGGAATGAGGGCAGATGGTGGGAGTTATTCTGATATATAGAATGAATTGTATTATTTAGTCTATAATTCTGAAATAGGCTTAGAGTCACTATGCATAATCAATATAGCTGTTGCTTATATATAATTATTTTCACTAGGTCTCTTATTTTTATCTCTATTATTATTTTACACAGTAGACTTACATTATATATTGCATGTGATCAAGATCCAGTATATTTCTCAGAAATTAAATAATACATGGTCCAGCAAAGTACTGGCTTCAAAGCCTTTATAGCTATAGTTTGTTTTACATCATTTGGGAACTGATATCTCTGAAGAAACCTTGCATTGCAGCACTGTGTATCTGTATTAAAATCATATGTCGTGCTCTGTGATAAAAGTTACATATTAGGTACAAATCTCAGAGCAACTGGTTCAGTTAAAGATGACACTGAAAAAATTCACTGCAAATATTCTAACAAGAAAATATTTTAAATATTTTTTTTTTATCAAACCCATTTTGGAATTTCTGCATATACTACCATATTTTACATACTTACACAGAATACACATTTTAAAACTTCAAAGAGTGTGTGGGTAACTTTTTTTTAAATACTAAAAAACTGGTACAAATTCACAGTTGGAAGGCCTTGTGCACAGCCAACTTCAAAGCAAAATCTGTATTTTCTACAAGTTCATGTAAACTGTGTTTTAAAGTTTCTAACAGTCTTTTCTTCCCTTTTCCTGCAGAAGAAACACACATAAAATCCAAAATATAAAAGTCAGAATACTTTCTGAATTAAATAATTAGACTGAATCTTCAATTAATGTATATTATTAAAAGGAAGGAAAAAAAGAAAAAAGAAAAGAAAAAGCTGCAACAATCAAATCAGTCATGACAAACTGAAATTAAAACACTGATTCCAGGGCCGAGCTGTCTTGCTTTTGGAGCACTGGTGGAGTGACCTATGTAATATTGCCACCTGCTGGCAAAAACAAAACCAAAAATCCATGAGTGACTCTTCAAAAGTTTGTTCTCCATACATTTCTGGGTAGATCCACACACAGAAAAGGCAGTAAACCAGAATACTAGTATGTAAAGCAATTTCCAGTTATGATATTACAAGCCATTCAAGAAAGCAATATTTGCATACGTATTAAGGACTAGTAGGGTTTTGGACTAATCTGTTGCCTTTCATTTTTCAGAGAACCATCTAGAGATGCAAAATGATTCTGTTATTTTGCATTTGTTGTCGTCAGTTTCAGACTGCGATGGACTCATGACACAAAAGAACAGCTCTTGGTAATTGCAGAAAAAACCTCAAAAGCTCTAATTCTTTTGGAAGGAGCCATTAATAGAAACCTCATAGGCCACCAGTCCTGGCTTGTTCAAGAGGAGCTCCAAATTTAAGACCTTGTTATCATTGTTTTATCTTTACTTGATGTAGGCTCTAGCTCCATCAGAAACACTAGAAACTCCTCTATCAGAAGGTTCAGGTCACCCCATAAGTGCTCAGAGCAATGCTGTTTGATGCAGACCTGGAAGTGATGCCCAGAAAAGCACACATGGGTTACCTTGTCGTCATCCTCACACGTCATGACGTTAGAGAAAGGAATCTCCGCTTTGAACATCTTACGACAGTGCATGAGCTGAACCAGCAGATAGCAGACTGTCTTGAACTTCATTCTTTTGGCAGGTTTAATGTCTGAGAGAATCAGTCCAGGAAATATCTGTTGATCAGAAAAACATATTTGTAACTGTATTGTTAGATTCCCACGAAGACATAGATTGGTTCAATAGGGCTAAATGCCATTGGGTGCAGTGCCGTCTGTGATTGGGTCACAACACCATGCTTGAGGAATCATGGCTGGAAACCTGCCCAGCAGAAAAGAAGCTGGGGGTGTCAGTTGACAGATGGCTGAATATGAACCAGTAGTGTGCCCAGGTGGCCAAGAAGAAGAATAGTAAACCTGGCATGTGTCAGAAATGCTGTGGCCAGCACAACTAGGTCAATGATCATCCCCTTGTACTCAGCACTGTTGAGGCTGCACCTTGAACACGAGGGTCAGTTTTGGTCCCTTCACTAGAAGGACATTAAGGTGCTGGAGGGTATCCAAATGAAGCCAGTGAGGGGTCTAGAGACCAAGTCCTGTGAGGAGTGGATGAGGGAAATGGGTTTATTTAGTTTGGAGGAGTCTCAGGCAAGACCTCATCACTCTCTACAACTATTTTACAGGATGTTGCAGCGAGGTGGGGGTCAGTCTGTTCTCCCAGCTAACAAGTGATAGGAAAAGAGAAAATGGCCTCAAGTTGGGCCAGGGAAGGTTTACATTGGACATTAGGAAAAAATTCTTCATCGAAGGGTTGTTAAGCACTGAAACTGGCTGCCCAGAGAAGTGGTGGAGTCACCATCTCTGGAAGTATTTAAAATATAGCCATGGGACTTAGGGACATGGTTTAATTGTGGCCTGGCAGTGCTGGGTTAATGGCTGGAGTTGATCTTAAAGATCTTTTCTGACCTAAACAGTTCCATGAGTCCATACATACCTGCAGACGTTTACACCATCTAGTGGTCAGAACAAAACAATATTATAATCAAGAAGCAATGCATTTTGATAAGCATAATGTATTTGGAGATGAAGATGAAGATCTAGGTGCCCCTGCTCTGGCAGGGGGGTTGGACTAGATGATCTTTCGAGGTCCCTTCCAACCCCTAACATTATATGATATGATACATTTTTTTTTTGTACCCTGAGATATAAAAAATCTATTGAACAGACTTAGCATTTAAACATTTAAACATACTAAAGTACGTTACTAAACATAAGTATTAAACATACTTAGTATTTTAGGAACTGTTTTCTACATAGAAGTGTAATCATAAAAAAGCATATTAATGACAAACTCATAAAAGAGGCAATATTTGTATTTCTTCAACCTTAAAATGAATTCTGGAAAAATAAAGGAAAAAAAAATGAGGAAGAAACTGGCATTTTTATTAATTAATGTTAGAAAGTTAATTTCAGTTTTTTTATTTCTTCATTATTTTTTTTTACTTCAGTTACTGGTAAATCCAATAAAAACAAAAGAGGACAGGTTTTGCTATAAAGGCACATTTATATTCATGCCCTAAAAGAAGGCTGTGAGGCACTTAGATGATATCTTACATCTTATTTCTTCAAAGCAAGAAGTGTTATAATCACAAACAAATATTTTCAAAGGATTGGATATAATTCCTTTTTACCATGGAGCTCCCATTTCAGCATAGACATATATTGTCTTTGTTAACTCTTAATTATATATTTTTTTGCTGACTAAACCCCTAGCAGGGCTTCAGGTGCTTTCATAAATCAAAATAAGAGTAATAATTTATTCTACAATCAGTATTGCATCAAGATATCAATTTTATTCATGCTTCTGGCATGTGGAATGTGTAAAACAGTGTTCATAGGAAATGTGGAAGAGCCTCATGAAACAACAGTATAGGAATTTAAGCTTGTAAAATAATATTTTCTAGAACACCAAGACAAAGAAGCACAGATAATTTGGTCCTAGCTACAACAGACAGAGCAAATCACACACCAAAATCTTCATTCAAATGCTCTAAAACCCACAAACGACACTGAGGATTTGCTGCCCAGTCTTCACAGTACCATGTTTTACTACAGAAGTTTACATCAGTACTTTAACAATTGAAGAATGAAGACATGAACTAGAAACATTTGTTTAATGCATGTTTTCATGGGTACCTAAATTGAGAGGGACAGGGCAAATGGCACTGTTTATATTCTGAATGACATCTCAGGTATTGGTTTAATGCATACAGATGTGCAGTTGCATTTTATGGAGAATCAAGGATACGTTTTATTGATCTACCAAAATCCTGTTTAGTCATCTACACTGTGACTACAAAATACAAAAAGAAGTTGTGTATAAATAAGGACACATTTTTATTAGCAGATGGCTATGTTACAAATATTTCAAAGCACTGGGGACACTGGTAAAAGGATCGAGGCACAGACAGTTTTCTTGTCAATTCCTTCGGTGGCAGGAGGGTGCACTGAAAGGATCATAGATCATTCTTTGATCATGGAAGCCTTTACATGGCACTGGGCCTACTGGGAACAAATGGAGTCCACCTGTCCCCAAGAGGGAAAAGAATTCTTGCACGTGAGTTGGTAGGGCTCATCAAAGAGGCTTTAAACTAGGCATGGAGTGGGAAGGGGATGGAACCACACTCACAAGAGTTGAGCCTAAGGATAATATGCCAGTGTCGGGGGTGAAGGAAGAAGAGGTGGCAGAGTAGCTCTGGATCTTAGGGAGTTTTTTGATTTGGTGGAAACAGGCTGCAATGGCATGGTTGAATGCTTATGGGTAAGGATGAGGAGGAAAGCCAATGAGACAGATAGGATGTTGGGAGTCTGTTATAGATCACCCAGCCAGGATGGATGTAGAGGTTGATGAAGAATTCTACAGGCAGCTGACAGAAGTTTCACAATCTCCAGCCCTTGTCCTTATGGGGGACTTCAACTTCCCAGACATCTGCTGGAAGTACAACACAGTAGAGAGGAAACAGTCCAGGAGTATCCTGGAGTGTGTAGTAGACAACTTTCTAACTCAGATGATAAGTGAACCCACCAGAGAAGGCACCTCACTAGACCTTCTGTTTACTAACAGAGAATGTTCTGTGGGTGATGTGATAGCTGGGGGCCATCTTGGGCTTAGTGACCATGAAATTATAGTGGTTTCTATCTGTGGTAAGGTAAGGAAGGGAATCAGCAAAACCACTACCATGGATTTCCAGAGGGCAGACTTTAGGCTCTTTATGTCACTGGTTGAGAGTCCCTTGGGAGACAAAGGGGTGGAGGATGTTTTACAAGAAGGAGCTCTTGGAGCACAGAAACAGACTGTCCCCATGTGCTGCAAGACAAACTACCAGGGAAAATGTCTGTCCTGGATGAACAGGGGGCTTTTTCTGGGACTGAGGGAAAAGAGGAGAGTTTACCATCTCTGGAAGAAGGGTCAGGCTACTCAAGAAGAGTACAGGGATTTAGTTAGGTTATACAGAAATATTATTAGGAAAACAAAAGCACAAATAGAATTAAGTCTGGCCAGTGCTGTTAATGATAATAAGAAATGTTTTTATAAATACATTAGCAACAAAAATGGAGTCAAGGAGATTCTCCATCCCTTATTGGATGCAAGGGGGAACATAGCCACCAAGGATGAAGAAAAGCCTGAGATAACACCTTCTTTACCTCAGTCTTTAGCAGCCAGACCAGTTATCTTCAGAATATTCCATCCCCTGAACTGGAGGACAAGGATGGGGAGCAGAATAATCTCCTCACAATCCATGAGGAAACAGTTAAGGACATGCTAAGTCAACTAGACACCCACAGGTCTATGGGACTGGACATGATACACCCGAGAGTGCTGAGGGAACTGGCAGAGGAGCTTGCTAGGACATTCTCCATCATTTATCAACAGTACTGGTTAACAGGGGAAGCCCCAGATGACTGGAGGCTTGCCAATGTGATGACAGGAAGGGCAGAAAGGAGGATCCAGTGAACTACAGGCCTGTCAGCCTGACCTCAATACCAGGAAAGATCATGGAGCAGTTCATCTTGGGTGTGATCATAGAGAAAGTGCAGGAAATCAGGGGAATCAGGCCCAGCCAGCATGGGTTCATGAAGGGCAGGTCCTGTTTGACAAACCTGATTTCCTTCTATGGTCAGGTGACCCTCCTAACGGATGGGGGACAAGCAGTGGATATCATATACCTGGACTTTAGAAAAGCATTTGACTTCATTTCCCACAGCATTCTGCTGGAGAAGCTGGCAGCTCATGGTTTAGATAGGTACAGTCTTCATTGGGTTAAAAATTGGTTAAATGGCTGAGCACAGAGAGTGGTGATAAATGGAGTTAAATCCCATTGGTGACTGGTCATGAGTGATGTTCCCCAGGGCTCAGTCTTGGGTAATATATTTGTTTATGATTTGGGTGAGGGGATTAAGTGTAACCTCAGTAAATTTGCAGATGACATGAAATTAAGTGGGAGTCTGCTTGAGGGTAGGAAGGCTCTACAGAGAGATCTGGATAGGTTGGAGCAATGGGCTAATATCATTTGTATGAAGTTTAATAAGGGTAAGTGCAGGGTCCTGCACTTTGGCCACAACAACCCTCCTCAGCCCCACAGGCTTGGGGATGAGTGGCTGGAAAGCTGCCTGGCAGAAAAGGACCTGGGAGTGTTGGCTGACACCATAATTTCTCTAGAAGTACCATATATTTTACTCAGTCTCCCTATCAATCTTTTGACACAACAGAAATTACCAACTTTCTTGAAATTCCATCTAGTTTTGCAGTTTGCCTCTTGATAAAAAGGGACTACACAGAAGTTTACAGGTGGATCATATCTCAAGAGATAATTCATTCCTTCTTTGCTCAGAACTTTCACTGTAGACATTGACTTTAACTGGGTCAAAAACTTTGGGTTTAGGTCTCCATTAGTTTGGATGGAACAGATGCTCTTGAATAAGTACAGAGTTACAAAAGCTGTCTGGATGTCTTAATTAATGTCTTAATGGTAATGCCACAGAAGAGGTGCAAGAGTAGGTAGAGTATCTTACTAGCAAAAGATTCAAGACTGAGTGACTGAGAAAGATGAGCACATGGCCATGACTATATTCTCCTACAAGCATTTGAAGTCCTGTGAAAACAGAATTTACAGTTTCCTTGATGCAAGCATGTTATAATAGATGTGTTTCTAAGAACAACCTGCAGCCAGAATGGATATCATTTGGCTCAGGTAGGGTGGCCTTGCCACCAACATAATTTTTACTCAAACTTATGTTTTCATGCAGTTTCCTGGCTATATCTTAAAATAGCCATTGATTGCTCTTTGCAAAAATGCCAGTTTCTTCCTCATTTTTTGTTTTTGTTGTTTTTGTTGTGGGTGTGCAGGGGTTGATAGTTGGATTCATTGAGCTTAGAGGTCTTTCCCAAGCATGACAATTCTGTGATTGTGATTTTCCATTCTATTATTATATATACACAATATCAGAAATAGAAACTTAGGGTTCTATCACAAGTTAATCACCTAAATCATGTCTCCATTTTTACTATTACTGGCACAGCAGAACACCACTTTTGAGACAGTGAACTTTTGAATGGAATATTTAACTAATCTCACCTTTGCTGGAAGCCTTGAACAATGCAAGAAATGTAGTACATTGAGTCTGTTAAAGCAGACCAAAAATTAAAAATAGCAAGAAAAAAACTCAACCCTGGTATCTTTCACTCTGCCTTTTCTCTGAACTTGCTTCAGGCCACCATTACAGGAAAGCTGGACCACAGCATTCTCATTCCAGACCATTTTGTCAATGTATTTTACTTTTGTGTTTGGTTTTCATCCTCTGGATCATATATTACTCTGTTCATTTGTTTCAGAAGTTTAGAAAATGTTAATTTTTTTGCTGCAACGTAGCTGGTAAATGAGGTTAAGAACTGTTTCTTTCTAACAGAGCATTCTGAAAGCAGACAGGCTATCTACAGCTTTGTGAGTATATTTAAGTCTGCAGAAAACAACAAGAGATTATTCTAATTCTGGGAAAACACCCCAGTGTTTGAATCTCATGTAATACTCTGTTAAGGGATTCACTGGTGCTTATCTGGGATTCTCAGAAACAGGAGCAGACTCTTGTTCCCCTGACTGTATTTAATTACAGTCCTTAAAATGGCATGGGAAAGAAGAGAGTAATGACATTCACAACACTTTTACAGAAACCATAAATGCCATGGCACTGTCTGTCTGTGCTATCTTCAGGTAGGAAGGACCATGTCTCTTGGTAGTAGTGTTTGTTAATACCTGCCAACCTGAGATAGATGAGCAAATCTTGGTTGTTTTTTTTTTCTTTCTTGCAGTTAAAATAACCAGACATTTGCTTTTTCATCCTTTTCTACTGCCTTTATGATACATTTTGCTTATCACATCTCATCTGTCCATCAGGAATATTAGTGATTTTTTACCCATTATTAATACAGCTTCTGTAAGACAAGGTCTGAACCATCAGAATGGTGTGGTCAATTTCTTGACATAGATGTAAAAGTTTTCAGCAACTGTGAAGGCTAAAATAATTTTATAGCAGTGTCCTAAGTTTTTCCCTTCTAAAGATTCCACATTTCTAGAGGAAGAAATAGAACAATGTTAGAGCACATAAGTAATTCCCCTGTCACTGGCAGCTGCAGGCTGTCACTCTGACAATGCACTAGAAGCTTCAGAGCAACTGCAGAAAAAAATCCTGAAGATGTAGAGCAACACACTGCAACACAAACCCTGTTCCTCTGTCTGTGTTTGCTGAGGAGGAACACAAGCAGCTCCATTCCAGTACAAGGGTGTGTATATTCCATCAGCTTGTGCAATGCAAAGTCTCAGGCACAGACCTGCTAAAGTGTATCTGAGGCATCAAATCCTTAAATGCCCAAGTTATGCATTCTCTAGTTAACTCTAGTTAAGTTCCTCAGTAAGAGTTGTCAGCTACTGAGAGCAAAGATCACCCTGGAATCCCCTAGTCCTGACAGCAGCAATAGCTGCAGGTAGGCATCAGTGTGAAGGCAAAAATCAGCAGTGTGTACCCATCTGCTGACTGAGATGCCTAACTCGGGGCAGGTTAAATTAGAACAATATTGTCAAAGACATTGTTGCTTGCTGTGCACTAGGAAAGAAGAGAGTTTGAATAGTTGGGAAGGGTTTTTTTTATGCTCTGCATTAACTGCAAAGCTCTCTTCTGTTACTCCCTAAAGTTTAGGAGCCAGAGCTCTGGCACCCCATAAGGTCTGGTAAGCATAAGTAAAAATATCCTCAGAATGAATTAGTTGGAAATGCTGATAACTGACAATGACCAGGAAAATTTTCCTGGGACAAAGTAGACTGGATATTTTCAGAAGAATCACACGCAAAAAAAATCTTATGGTGATACTAGCAGTATGGATGGATTTCTTGTGCCATAAGTCCTCTGTGTAAAATACACATTTTACACATTAAAAAGAAAAAAAAAGAATCAGAGAAGAGTGTGTCATGTTCCTGAAGACCTGACCAAAGTGATTAAATCAAATTAAAATTTCAGAGAAGGAAATTTCCTACAAACATAGATGAAACTTCAATGTGAATGAAAATAATAAAGACATAACTGCAGCACTTTTAGAGCTATTGTTTCACTGTTTACTTTTTTCCTTCTGTAGTCTTCTGTTTCTTTTGTTGTTCACGTGATTATGCCAAAGTTACATCTTTTAATCAGGTCAAACAAAACCCAACAAGCTGCTATAAAAATTCCTAGTGATAGATGTATTATATGCATCAAATTGCTGCACTTAAAATTAAGCTAGATGAAAGTATTAAAACATGAGACAGAAAGCATCTCAAGAGCATATATGAGCAGTTATAACTGTGAAACATGCTAGTTGCTAACATCAATTCACAGCAAAAAGGGATCAACCAAAAAAGTCAAAATGCAAACACCTGTATTTGTGACATATTTCATCTATACAAAGCAAAAAAGCCCATAATGAGTCTATGTTGATTTCTATGTGCTGTACTGCATAAATCTCACACCATACTGGGGGAAGAAAAAATCAAAGCAGCCATAGGAAAGACATAGGCAGAAAAATCCCCTTGGTTGATGGTGAAAGATATGAAGCCTAGCAATTTATTTCAACATAGAAGGCAGATCATGTGCTGTTTAGCAGTAAAGGAGGGTGTTGTACTCCACATCAAAAAACATGGACTTTTGAAGTGATAAAAAATGTGTTTATTTTCTTATTACTCCTTGGTGACAGGTGTGCCATGCAGGATGTTTAAAATCACATAAACAACATATGAAGGTGAGGTGGCAGCCTTTGCCACTTTTCTTGTCATGCAAGTTAGAATGAATCTCAGGTTGCTAAATTTCTGCCTATCCAATCATGCATCAAAGAATGAACCAATCAATCTTTTGTGCTGTTAAATCCATCTGCAGTTCACATTATGTCACAGCTGTGTAGTGCAGACAATTGGTCTAGAAATTTCTGACATTTGCAAGATTTTTTTTATATTTTAAGTAGTATTTTCCAGAGGATGCTCCTGAGTTGTGTTTGCTTACTGAGAGGATTCTTGAATCTTCAGGCTTTCAACTGAGTTTTTCTGAAATCATAAGATTGAAAAAAGTGCTCTCTTCCTTCTCAAGTATTGCTTTTTTGTTCAGATAGGCTGCTAGTATTTTGGTTTGGCTATCATTACTTTTTGGACAAAAATAAAATTTTAATTTTATGTGTCTTCACTGGAATGTTTAGGGAGTGATTAAATGCAGCAGATCAGGCAAGGGACAGAGCACCACACCTCTAACCAGCATCCACTTCCTTCTGCCTGGATATATTTACAAAAATTCAGGAAAAAAAAATTTAGACTCTTCCACTTGGGATTTTCAGAATGGTCATGGCATTCCTCAGAGACTTCAGACAATAGAGCAGGGCTGTCTAAGCTACAGAACTGATTTTCTGAGACTGCCTGGCATGGCTTTGTATGTACTTGCTAAGGTAGGAAAGAGAAATGTCAGCCTTCTCAGAGAAACACCTGGTTTCCAAAGGGGAGATAGATGTGGAACTGACACTCAGGGACTTATTTCCTAAGTTCCCACCACTGTGTGCCACTCAGACAGTAGATGCAGATACCATATGAGTTACAGTGCCACAAATACAGTCTAACCAGTATCTCTGAGTACAGTTAGTTGGTGAATCAGTAGCACATTAGTAGAAATTTTACACATGGTGATTAGCAACCTGCTGGAAGCTAATTATTAATTATATCTGAGCTATGCTGTAAAATCCATAGATACTCATGAGTCTATAGGAACATAACATTTATAAGTTGTATCTCTAGTGTTTCCCTAGGATTTCTACACTTTTTATGACCCTCTTTCCTGGACACAGCTCTATTGCTGTTAGTGGTCTGTAGTGTTATTTATCTTTGCCTTCTCTCTGTTAACTGGCAAAGTTAGAGAGTGAAGAAAGTTCCCTTAAGGTAGAAATGAGTGACAGTGATGGCAGGCTCACTTCTAGAGATGCAAAACCTAACAAATTCTAAGAATATTTTCCCCTTACAAATATCTGATCAATTCTGACCATTGTTTGGCTATCTGTAGAAGTACCTTAGGAATTTTGCTTCATCATCTGTGCTGGGCTGTTTTCTCAGCTGGTGAAACTAGTGAACCTTTTCAAAACCCCAGAAGTGCCATCAGAAAGTGAATTGCTGAAACACACAGAAAGGAGTAAGATCAAGTGCACAACCACTTAGTTATCACCAAGGGTGTGGTGAAATTTTAAGCTGTGTTATACTGCAGGAGAATCATACTTACTAGAGCAACCATAGAAGTGAAGTAGACAATCCAGCTAAGCTCACTACCTCTACTGTGCTTCTGGGAGCCAGCTATGCCAGCTGCAAAACTGAGGCACAGATGCTTTGATTAATGTTAGTGGTGAACAAAGAAAGGACAAGAACTCTGATGAAAGCCAGATCAACTCTATTAAAAACATTATAATCAAATTTTAAGCATGCAGTCTGAAAGTTGGAAAGGGATTAGCCAGGTAGACTGCCAAGGAATCATTAATTGACAAATTTATCTGAGTCTAAGCAGAGTTAAAAAGCTCTTACAAGGAGCTCTGAGATCAACAGATCTGGTGTGGATTTTTTTTTTCTTTTCTGAAACAACATCCATATAGAGTAATATTTACAATAGTTCAGAAAATTAGGACATTTTGAAACTAAGACAATGTCCATGTGTCTAAAGCTTAGAGTATGAAGCTTGTGACTAATCAATTAGAAAGAGATGTGTTTTTCTAACTGGATTGGACCTGTTTTAAAAGTCCAAGACATTAATGTATATGGCCAGACTTGTCATTAGTTTAGTAATGTAGTTTGCTTGTCATTAAGCAAACTTTTCAAGTCTTGTTCAGTTGCAATATTTTGGTCCCATCCCTGTAAGTTTTAGTATCAATATAAAATATAATGAAAATATAATTAAGCTTTAATTAAAAGAAATGTATAGACATTTTCAGATCTAGAAACTGAAGGGGATTGTAACAATCTGAATTATATTTTAAAGTATATTTGCAGAGACTGTAAACTCTGATGGACAGCAAAAAAAAAATGAATTTAAAAAATATCTGTATGGCTTTGGAAATCAGATTAATTATTTCTGTTTAGAATCTCATTATCCAGTCAAGCATGCATAGAAGACTAATATAATCTCTACCAAAATAAAACCTTTAACAAAACAAAATGACAAGTATTCCCTCAGTGGTGAATGGCACAGGAATGAGTTCTCTCATACTGTTGTTCTCATTCTTGGCCTGGGTGATATTTGTGCCAAAAGATGTTCCTGTCAGACCAAATGTGGAAGAATCTGGGAGATGTGTCTTCTAAATAAATAAGGAAATAAAAACCCCAACAAAACAACTAAGTGGGCCTATTGCCTTTCAAATCCAACTGATTCTTGTCCATCTGTTGCTTTTGATTTTCATTTCTCTTGGCATCATACCTGCTAAAGTCAGTTCTTATTAATGTCAGAGATCATCCATAAAAAATAAAAAATGTGTCTGCATTTCAACCACAGAGGCTCTGGAGGAAGCAATACAAGTACCAGCAGAAACCTGAATTCTCCTAAAGAAACTCCAATTTCTCTGTG
>JAOEGS010001734.1:119840-131234 GCA_025447755.1 Corythornis vintsioides
TTGGTCTAGGTGATCCTGCTGTGGCAGGGGGGTTGGACTAGATGATCTTCTAGGTCCCTTCCAACTCCTAACATTCTATGATTCTACATGCAAATCCAGTGTAGATATAGCAAAGCACCTCATCCATGAGGTTGCCTCATGAACACTCCAGGAGCAGAAAGAACAATTGCTTCTCCTCTTTACATCTAAGATCTTCTAAGCTTGATTGATTTCAAAGACATTTTTTGCAGTAGTAGATTTCAACAATCAAATTGACAAGCCTTGTGTGAGGTTGGCTAAGGACTGGAAGACAGGTGTTCCTAAGTTGGGTATGGTAGCTCTGTGATGTAGTGTTACTGCTCCCTGTAAGGAGCTAGCATCTACAATGACAGACCAGAATTCTCTGTACTATGCTACACAGCTCAGGTAAGTTTCCAGCTTCTATTAACTTTGTCAAAGTTTTAGTGTCCTGTGATTTAAGCAGACTTAACAATCCTTACCATCTTGATGATAAAAGGATACAGATTCAAGAAGCACAGATAATATTATGATAGAGAGGAATAAAATTTCTTCTGTAGATCCTGAAACTCAAGAGAATATGGAGCTACCATCCTTTTAATTATTTAGATTCCTTCATCTGTTGGCAGAGGCCCAGAACCCACTGCAGGAAGCTAATGCATTATCACCAACACCCAGACTATAAATGTCAAACAAGTCTTTATTTATGCAAATGGTATGAAACAGTCCCATGCTACGTGGCCTACTTATACTTGACACAGTTGTAAAACTTAGCTTGTAAACTGTAAATGAAATTAAGCATTATGTACTCCCCTTCCTTTCAACAGATCTTCATGCTATAGATAAAATGGCAGATGCTACTGAAGCAGGACTAACAAGTCTACAGTTTCCCATTCACCAGAATTAAATTTGAACTCTCCCAGTGAGCTATAAAAAGAGCAAATACAACACTGGACACAGCCTTTGTTCTATAATTTCATTTAACCCAGTTGTTAAAATCCCTTGTTCACCAGAGCAGGTTAGGTAATGTATTCCAGCACAAGAATAAGTCATCCGAAGTTAAAACTTCTTTAACCTACAAACAAAGCCTCTGTGTTGTCATGTTAATCCTTGGGGCAGCCTCCCCATTCTCTTCTCTTTGCAGCATGCTGTATGAAAACATCACTCAAAATGGCCCTGGTTCAGTGAAAAAACAGCTTTTCCATTCCTATGCTGTTTAAATATAACAAAATTGGTCCCTAAAATGAAACATTCAGCATTTAGTTAATTTGCTGATCCAGGTCTCTGCTATTATGAATGTGAACCCACCAAGTGATGAGTAAAAGGCATTGACAGAGTGCAATAATATAATAATAATAATAATAATAATAATAAAGTGCTCTGCATATTTGCTAATGGGGATCTACTCATTTTCTTAGTTCTGTATTGACATGCTTGTAGTTTGATGGTCTTTCTGGAAATTCATCAGTTAATATCAAATCATCCTCCTAAATTCCTTAAATATGTATCAAGGTATTTAATACAGTTTGCTCTGTGACTCATCTGCTTTATGACCTAAATTCACATCAGATTTCATACATTCAGAAAAAGACAGAAAAAAATTACTACAATTGTTGTGATCCAACATGTCATGTATTTTCCAGGTTTTTAATTGAATACTCTTAGTGTAGAGGGGGAGTGCAGATGCTATTTTATAATAGAACTGCTGCTTTTATAAAATAACAACTTCTGCTATCCTCTCCACCATTTTACATCTCATCCTTTGCAAATTCCACATTTTGAATGGTTTTATTTTTCTATTTCCATTTTAAGTATGACCATCCACTTTTTTCTCCCTGTCTAATCACATTTACAGTACAGTGATAACATTATCTCCTGCAGCACCAACAATGTCTACGTGAAAAAACAAAATAGCATTTGGGGTGGAGGGTAAGGCCTTTGAGGTAATTAAAGTGTTATCTGTTTACCAAAGTCTTTATCCATGAAAATCATTCACATACACACAAACCAGAAATGTCCAATGTTTGTGGAGAGAGACTGTGTAACAATATCTTAACAACTATCAGATCAACCATTACACTGCTGACAAGTAGACATATCAAAACCTCTCAATTAGTTAAGCAAAGAACAGAGGAAATACATTCATGCATAATTATTCAGTTAAAAAGAAAGTAATTTACATATGATTACCTTATTGAGACAGTATGGGATCCTTGCTAATCCTTTCAAACATTTAGAAATGCTTAGCCCTCAGCATTTGATTCAGAACACTTGGTAATTACATGAAAAAGTGAAGTCTGTAAGAAGTACTCACAATACACAACTGAACATGTAGCTGCAAATTTCAGTAAAATATGTAATTATTGTGTGCTGAGACACAGCTATAGTTGTTATGCTTATCAACTAGTGCATCCTGCAATTAGCTGCATGCATATTTTCTAAAGCTAGTGGAATAGATGAGGTAACACGATTCCTGTTACACTTCCTTGGCATTAGAGCTTTGAAAAATTCTACTTTTTTACAAAATTTGTAACTCTTTTAATACAATATTCTTAAAATGTGCCAAGTATACTACCCACGTCCAGAGGAGGGCAATGCTGGAAGTACAAGCCATGCTTTTTTTTTTGCTTTTTTTTTTTTGAGACATTCTACTTATTCCCAACACCATGAAATGTTACAACCATAGCAGCTGCTGCATTTCTTGTAAAAGCAGACCTGAAATACAAATTATCAAACCTGATTTGTCAACAGGGATGGTAGGAAACAGACAGTGGATGAGCTTTGCAGACCCTAAATGGAATTTGGATTGTGAGCCTTATTCTTCCACAGTCTGTTACCACTCAGGGGTGGCAGTTCTGAAGAGGGTGTCCTCCTCTTACACACATAGAGCTCAGATATTCTAAAAAAGTGGCACTGAAACTCATTTGACAGTTCATTTATCTTAGCTATTGTGCTGACCAAGATTGTCTTTTGCACTTCTTCCCTTGTCTGTGTCCATCTGGCTTGCAGTGAATTGGTAGATCTCAGTGTTTCCAGAAGTTTTACTGAGGTAGGGAAATGTCAGGGAAGCAGAGAGATGAGCCAGGAGACAGCAGGTCTCATGGCAGAGGCTGAGGAGACCTGGACACTGACAGAGCAACTGTGAGCACCCCCACATCTCTAAATGCCCCTGGTGAACACTGGGAACAGTGTGCCCACCAAGGTGCTGTGTGTGGCGTGGGAAGGCACTTCAGCACTGCCAGACAAAGAGGCAAATGCAATTTGTGGTCATCATCCCCTCAGAAGGAGTTGAGCTATGATCTCCACCCAGCAGAAAGCCATGTTGTCTATGCTCACCAGATGAATGGATGTGGCAACCCAGATGAAGCTCCCACAAAACCCCTAGGCCTCAGGCTGCAGAGTGTCAGAGCCTTTCAGTGGTAATGGGTGGTAGTAACTGGTACTTACTGTAGTGAGACCAGCTGCCTGTGTTGTGACCCAAGGGGATGATCTGCTCAGCCTGGTGGCAGAGGTGAGAGAAGCAGTAAAAAGGTTAAGGAGCATCATAGAGGCTGAGCAAGAGAGAGGCTGGTGGAGCCAAGCTCTGCCCTTGCTGAGACAGAAACAGGAGCACCCACTGGAAAACACCCAAGATCAAGGGGATCCTGTATGTTTCCCCCACCAGGCTGAAGGCAACAATGGAGTCAAGTCCATGTTTGGTGCAGCTGGTGAACTTCCCCCTTCCCCATCTTCTCTCCTCTGTCCAAGTGTGAGGCTCTGAATACTGAAGGCCAGTCAATAGAGGATGTGGATGATGGTCCATCTGCACCAGAGGTGTCTCCAAGGTCAGAAAGGTCTACACCCTGTAACACCACTACCTCCACAAGGAAGAAAGAAGGGTTGTATCTGTAGGTGACATCTTTTGGAGGGGAACAGATGGTCCAACATGCCAGGTAGACCTTCCTCATAGGTAAGTCTGCTGCTACCCTGGGGTCTAGGTTAAGGACATCACTAGGAAACTTCCTAGCTTGGCACAGTCCTTGGATTACCACCCATTACTCATCTTCCATATAGGTAGAGATGAAGCTGCAACCTATAGTCCAAGAACGATCAAACACTTCAGGTCCTTGGGGCAGTTGATGAGGGAATCTGGCACATGGGATATTTTTTTCCTCTCTCCTTCCAGTTGTGGGCAGTGACAATGGAAGCAACAGACAGATCCAGTCCAATGCATATGTCCTTGGCTGGTGCCACTGCCATAATTGGGGGTTTTAGGCAATGGGATGGTTTACATGGCACTAGGCTTGCTGACATTAGCTGGAACTCACCTTTCTCAGAGGTGGAAGAGGGTCTTTGCTCAAGAGTTTGTGAGGCTCATTGACAGGGCTTTAAATTAAACTTGAAGGGGGAGAAGGATAATATCAGGCTTGCCTGTGATGAGATGTAGGGTGACATACCATGGTTACAAGGATGGGGTGCTAGTGAGAGCCCTCAGCCCATTGCTCTGTGCGTTGAGGACCTTACAGAACTCTTGAGGTCTTCCCCATAATATCTCAGCTTGCTCATGGCTATTCTTTAGGGACATCTCTTCACATTTTATCCATTTCTTAACATAGAGGGGAGCACCTCCACCATTCCTTCCCCTCCTGTCCCTTCTGAACAGCTTGCAGCCATTGATAGCCATACTCCAGTAGTAGGATTAATCCCACCAAGTTTTGGTAATGGATGAAATGTTGTAGGATTCCAGCAGCACAGCAGCTTCCAGCTTCTTCTGTTTGTTGCCCATGCTGTGTGCATTCATGCAACTTCACTTGCACAGTTGGCTGTGTCACCTTCTTAGAGAAGAACCCCTTAATTCCCTTAAGATTTTTCCTGATGTTTCCCTGATGGATCTTAGTACCTCAGGGACCCCTGGCTCATCTCTGAGAGACTTTGGGTTTGTTGCTGTCTCCATAGAGGTTTTTCATTGAGTTTCCATGTTTCCATAGAGGTGTAAGAAGCCAGGCAAGGAAGGCAAGAGACCGACCAGCGTGGCTCAGTCAAGACCTGCTGGTGAAACTAAAGGGCAAGAAGGAAATGCTCAGGCAGTGGAAGCAGGGACAGTGCTGTGGTTTAAGGGTGAACAGAGTGAGTCGGGGGAGAATAGGTGGTAACCCTGGGACCCTGAGGAGTCAGACAGAAGCTGTTATTCCCTCCCCTTCCCTGCCACACACCATATATAGAGACTGGAAGTTCCAGGACTCTTCCTTCTTGGGCTCTGGGAGGTCTGGGCCTGACCCCATCTCTGCTGTGCAATCCATCCCCACCCCAGAGCAGGTTTTGTCCACAGTTCTATATCTTTTTTTCTCTTAATATTCCTTCTTCTGATTTTCTCCTGTTATTCATTAAATTTGTTACAGTCTTAACTTGCAGTCCTGGCTGAGGCATTTTTCCTTTTCCTTAGTCCCCTTTTTATTCTCCCCTGATAGGGTGGTGAGAAGAGGGCAAATAGAGAGAAATCCTGCTCTGTGTTTGTGGGGGTTGCCCTGAGCCTTAAATGGAGACAGAGAGGTATCCCTGATAGAATGTAAGGACACTGCCTGGTTGTGTAGGGATAGGTTCAGGCAGTCCAAGGCATCTCTGCAGCTGAACTTGGCAAGGGATGCAGAGAACAACAGAAGGGTCTTCTATGGGTATGTCAAACAGAAAAGGAAGGTCAAAGAACATGTACCCCACAGTGAGAAAGACTGGCAAAATTGTAAACAGATGAAGAGAAGCATGAGGTACTCAGTTTTTTTGCCTCCATCTTCACTGGCAGCCTCTCTGAGAATCATAGAATCATTCTGGTTGGAAGAGACCTTCAAATAATGAGAGTCTTAAATGTTGTCCACGTATAATATTGATATAATTAGAAAAGTTAAGATAAAGCAACTACAGAAGTGACATCAGTGCTAAGGCACATTAATTAATGGCTCCTGTAGATGGACTCAGTCAAGTGAAAAGTAGCCTCAGCTCACTTTAACTTAATTGCTAATTACACATGGAGGTTCACATCCTCAGAGAGGATTAAACCAGAATAAATTAGGGCTACCTTATTTATTATTGAAAAAAAAAATCTGTATAATGGCATAATACACAGAGACATTTCACAGTGATTTCCAAGTAATTTTATTTAAAAATATATATATACTAGCATATATAGAAACAAGAAGTGCAAAGCTGCCCATTAACAATTGTTTCTCTCAATGACCATTCAGGGATATGTCTCTCCCTGCTTTAATTCCAAAGAAATCTTAACAATGCCATTGGGGTACTCTGGTGGAAAAAAACCCAACCAAATAAACCCAATCTCAATTAAACTGCAACTATTAAAGAGATAAGTGAAAGTAGAAAGTGATAACAAAGTACAAAGGTTACTTCTGTTGTTCAACAGCATACCTTGCACATGATTCAAACATGATTCTCTCTGGGAGAAGTGATGTAAATGTGATGCTTAGCAAGGGAAAGCAGCTATTACAGAGTTAAATCTGGTGTTGCTTTACTTCCCAAGGGGCTCAACAATGCTCATTCCTTCATCCCACAACTGAACAAGGGGCCCCTATGGAGTTTCTTTCTCTTGATCCTGCTCTGGCAGGGGGGTTGGACTAGATGATCTTCAAGGTCCCTTCCAAATCTGTGTGAATCTGTGAATGTGAGTTATACCAAAAGCTTTGCAATCCTAGGCTCTTTGAGAGTGAATATCTGTCCTGTATAGTTTTCAGTCATACCAGAATTTTACCAGTAAATTCACAGGATGAGCAAGTTTACCTAATCTGGTAAAAATTTAAATCACTTTGGCTTTTAGACAAACAAGTTATTAGTGTTATAATTTACAACAGCATGTCAATATTCTAATTAAGTCCTAGGGGGAAAAAAAAATCAATTATTGAGCTGAGCTTTGTCAAACTTCTGCTCTTTTCTTGCCTTTAAAATCTGTGTGACACCATTGTGTTTCAGCAGACGTGCTGGCCTGGGTTAGAGGTTTGCTTATGTTTGCCTAGTTGCTTACAAAAAATGATAACATACATTATTACTAAAGCACCAGGCAGCAGCAGCAGGAGACTTTGAAATCTTTCCTTCTCATCACTTTATTTGAGATGCAAGACACTTTTGCTATTGTTTTTCTCTCTCAAGGTAACAGCTTTGGTTAGTTATCCTTTCTGTGACTTCAAATCCCCATCACTCCTGTAACATCTGCTCATTCCTAATAATGGCTTGTTGGTGCAGCTGCACCTGGGTTAGTAGAGCCTTTCTTCTTGAAGTGCTCCCAGAAAAAAGGGTAAAACCCAATTTTGACTCTAACTTTTCTCTAGCTATTGTCTGAATCTTTGAACCAGTCTTGCTCTCATTTAATAAAACAAGGTTTAAACCGCTTGGGTTCTTTGTAAAATAAAATTTTAATTTATAATTAAAAAAAAATAAATGTATTAATTGCTGGAGTGTAGATTAAATACTCCCTACTGAAAACACAAGCTCTCTTTCTAATGTTTACATGGTCACCTTTCTACATTTGATATCAAAATTAGTTTATTTTTGATAGAAATCTACACAATTTTTTTCATTTATATTTTTATACATAGGTATTTGGTTACCAATACCACTAAATGGTCTTACAGAAATCGTGTCCAGAACATTTTAAAATATTCATAATCTCCAGAAGTTATTTGCAACTGCAAAAATCACCAAAGCTGCAAATAAATTTCTTCAAAGGAGTTTGCTACAGAACATTTCCTATGCTATGCACTACATCTTTCCCTCTGATCTTAGCATACTTACTCCTTTCTTAATGAAACATACCTAGCTTTCTGAAAAGATCACTTTTTCTAGAAAAACTTGAAAAAAACAGTTTCTCCAATTACAGGGTGGAATAATTCTATCTGCAGTTACTGATAAACAGCTCCTGCTAGATACTTCACACACAGACATAAATTCAGTACGAGACTGTATATCCCACAGACTTGCTGCAACAAAACTTATGATAAATACTTGTACCTTAATCTGTAAATACAGATTTGTAAGCACTGTGTTTCTCTTTTGACTATTGTTTCACTCCTAATTTATTAATGATGTAGACAGAGGGAGTGAGTTTGTGGATGACATCAAGCTGAGGAGTGCAGTTGAAAAGCTACAGGTAATGGATGCCATCAAGAGGCACCTTGACATGCTGGAGGAGTGGTCCTCATGAAGTTTAACAAAGCCAAGCCCTACCCCAAGCTGGGTTGAGGCAATCCCAAACATGAATACAGCCTGAGAGATGAATGGTTTGAAAGCAGTCCTGTGAAGGAAGACTTGGGGTTACTGGTAGATGAAATACTGGACATGAGACACTGTGAACTTGAGGCCCAGAAAGCCAATTGTTATCCCAGAATGCATGAAAGGAATCATGGCCAGCAGGAGGTGATTTTCCTTCTCTATTGCACACTCATGAGATCCCATCTGGAGCACTGCATCCAGCTCTGGGGGTCCCCAGAACAAATTCAGACACATGATCCTGCTAGAATGGATCCAGATGAGGGTCACAAAAGTGGTCAGAGGGCTGGAACATCTCTCCCAGGAAGAAAGGCTGAGAGAGTTGGGGTTTTTCAGCCCAGAGAAGAGAAGACTCCAGAGAAACCTTACTGTGGCCTTTCAGTATATAAAGGGTTATAATAGATAAGAATGATGGAGAAAGACTTCTCAGGGTTTGTACTGACAGGACAAGGAGCAACAGATTTAAACTAAAAATAGGTAGTTTTAGATTAGCTAAATTTTTTACTTTGATGTTGGGACAGGTAACCCAGAGGAACTGTGGATAACCACACCCTTGGAAGTATTCAGTCAGGCTGGTCAGGGCAACAATCTTACCCAGTTAAAGATGTCCCTGGCCATGACAGGTTGACTGGACCCAAACTATTCTGTGATAACATTATTCTATATTTTATCAGTGGCTTCCTAAGGCCTTTTAAAAGTTACCTAGAGTATTTGATTTGAAACAGATATTTTTAACTGTTTCTGGTATAAATCAAAGCAAAGTCATGCTGCAGTGAGCTAGTTCAGGAAACCAAACTTTATAAACCTCAATTTCTCTCATCTCTTTCACAAACAAGTATTGGAGCTGGTTCAGCACAGGCATACAGGTTACATTCAGCATTATCTCATACTCCTTGACTATCTGGAGCAATTCTGTGTCAACAAGTCCCCAGTCATCCCTCCAGGACCTTCTGTATTCCTGTTTTCTCCCCTGTGATCCCTGCAGGCAGGCATACCCAGCACCTGCCTGGTTACTCTGCAGCCCTCCTGCAGCACTTCAGGAAGCTCCTGCACCTGCTAAAAACAAGCATGGAAAGCCTGTGGCTTGGTTGAAGAGATTAAAGCTTCTTTCCAACTGTGAGCATTGATGGAGCAACCCTTTTCTATGTCACTCTATGGGGTGTTCAGAAGAAGAAATCCTGCCAGGTTGCACAAGAGATTTAAGAGCTTCTAGGTGGTAAATGTTAACTTTTAAAAGCACTCATTCATGTGTTTTGTGCACGTGAATAGTCCTACTACTTTCAGTGGAGCTACTTCTATAAACAAAAGAAAATAAAGAAAATGTAAATAAAAAATAAAGAGGGTTGTGTGCCCTGTTTTTTACTTTCACTTGGGTCATTTGCTTAATTAGAGTACAACTTAAAAACGATATTCTAATGGCACATACTGCTTCAGAAAGCAAGCTGTAGTTTTTTTTTCCTTAAAGATAAATTACAAGGGAAAATTATTAATAATTGTATTCATAACTTATTGCAAAGGATAAGAAAAAAAGTGATTTCAAAAACAGTAGAAACAAAGAGGGTGTTTTTTAAAAAATAATCACACATGCAAACTAGTTCACTGTCTTAAGAGCTCAGAAAGACTTCATACAAAAGCCTGTTCATAGGTGTCATGATCACTGCTTTTAAAAACACTGGAAAGGCTAAATTAATTTCAGGTTTTTTTGAGTTCTGATGCTTTCAAGAATACAGAACAGACCAGAAATATTTGCATATAGCTAGCTACAGACTTTGCTCTGGCCTCAGACTGGGTCACAACAACCTCTAAATGGCCATAAGGAATCTTTTAATTGGTGTCTTTGAACTAGGGAGCGTGTGCCTGAAAATAACATCTTGTCTTACAAAGCAGACAGTTCCATTTCACACTTGTAAAAATTAGGGTAAGTGAAATTTCTGTACCAGAGGCTCAAAAAATTGGAAGCAGTTCAATGCTCAGTTTCTCTTTTGAACATTGACTTATGGAGAGAATATATCAAGTCATAGATATCCTTATCCATGCATGTGTTTAAACCATTTCATTACTATCTAATTAAGTGGGAAAAATCCATTCCAAAAATAAAAACACAACAACATGTGTTGAGGTCTCCATACAGGGCATATATTTGAGCTGAAACACAACTCCAAATTACTTAACTGAATTAAAATTTCATGGACAGATTCAGCCAGGACTAGTGTGTTTTTATAGTCACCACTGTAGTGTAAATTGTATGTAATCTGTAAATTGCTCAGCCCTTTAGGGCCAGGATAAGAGAAGGAAATATTAATCCTAGAATACTTAAACTAATTTTAGGGAAGAACTGTCTTTTGTTTGTTTCAAACTATACTCCTGATCATCACAGAAGAGCTGCTCTACTGGAGAGTCTTCACACATAAGCTGACATCTGGTTCTCACATCCTTTATGATGACCCTGGCTTGGGCCACTCAAATAAGATAACACTTGTACGGTGTTGAAATGGCTGCTGAGCAGTGTATGGACTATTTCCTTCTCATGAAGCACATATATTATACTGGTTGTGATTATTTTACCTTCCTGATGCTTGAATTTAGTGTCCTCGCTGCATTCTATTGACGTTGAAGGCGTTGAATACTTTGTATTGCAGGAAGAAAAATATCGGGGACGCTAAGTTGGAGGTCTGAAGATTCCTGAGCAAGACTAATGAGATACTTCAACACCACCCTAGGCTGCTTTACCCACTCCCCCAACCCCTCGGTGTGTGCCTAAGATTGGAGATGGGGAGAGGTCTGAAGCCGGCACTGGAAGTGCCTCGATAATTCCTGCAGATAAAGGCTTCCTGCAATAAACTAACCCTGCTGTGTCTGTTGTCTTCATCACCTGATTTACAATGGCTGAGCTCACCAATTAGCCAAACAAAGGACTGTACTAACCACACCCCTCTCTTATCTTGGAGGAACAGAAGGAATTTCTCACCTGTACAGGGAGAGGAGGCGGGGCGGGGGGGGTGTAGTGGAAAAAACTGTATTAAAATCTGCTCTATGACAGAATCACAGAATGATTTGGCTGGAAGAGACCTTCAAGATGATCAAGTCCAGCCATTAACCCTACACTGCCAGGGTCCCTAAACCATGTCCCCCAGCACCACATCTATGCGA
>JAOEGS010001736.1:0-10045 GCA_025447755.1 Corythornis vintsioides
GGGCACATTGTTGGCTCATGGTCATCCCCCTGTCCACCAGGACCCCCAGGTCTCTTTCTCCAGAGCTGCTCTCTAGTGCAGCAGATCTCTCTTGATCTGCTGGCCACACTTCTCCTAATGCATCCCAGGATGAAGGCCTATGGACAAAGGCCAAATCACAACAGGTGATATAAATAATTATTTAATAGAATAGCTGGCTTGCAAGCCCACAGAAAGCAAAGTGATCCTTTAGATGGCTCAGGAATATTCAGGATCTGGTTCAAAAAATATCATCATGGAAGCACCATCTGTGAGAGGTAACATAAAGTACTTAGATTCAGCATCCCTATAGGGGTGTCAATGACCAAAGAATTCATTGTTAAATGTAACATGCTAGATCCTACTTGTAAGTGGCATTCATGAGATTGCTTTCCCTTAAGTGTAGTCTGTGTTCAGCAAGATGTATAAAACAATGTCACATAACTAGAATTTATTAATTGGTTCCTTTACCATTCACTTTCAAGTATGCTACGGCAGTAGAGTAATAATCTAATTTTAAGGCATATTTTGGAACCAGTAGTTGGATACGAGCATATTGTCTTTGTGTGGTTATACACCAAAGAAAGTGTACGGCATGTATAACTGCACAGAGCACATCATTGGTTGAAAAAGGTTGCTACACAGAGCTGTGTTATATTTATATTTATTGGAATACCAAATTAGCACTAATATTTACGATACACATGAAGAACAAATGTATTTCCATTTCAAATGATGGTATGTATGTGTATAAAACTATATAATCATAAACATGTTGCAGGAGCTTTCTTTTTAGCTAAAGGTTGCAGCAGTTCTGTGTTCGTGCTATGTAATAAAAAGTCTGGCTGCTCAAAAACTTGCAATACTGTATCTCCTGGTTTCAGCTGAGACAGTTAATTTTCTTCCTAGAGGTTAGCACAGTGCTGAGTTTTGGACTCATATATATATATAGAGAGAGAGTGATATACTATATAGATATAGATATTGACACTTTATGATCTATAGACTCACTCTTGACCTGTGAATCCCTCCACCAAAGAAACAGAAACTATTCCAGAAATACTTTTTTCACTTCCCCTCCTTTGAATATTGTCTTTGTATAATTTATTTAAATTACATCTAAGTTTCATCCACATATAAAATCTTTACTTCTCATTAACAAAGTTTCCCAATAATAATTTATGGTGCTAATTAATGATTAGGTGCCTTTGACATTTTGCACCAAGACCTCAGCTAAAGTGAGTTTTTTGAATCGATGTTTTGTTTTTCCTGCAGTTACTATATTTTTGCCTTTAAAAGTCACTCCAAATGACAGCATCAAATTTTGCCTTCTTTTATTTTCTGATGGGAGAGGCAGATAAGGTTCATAGGTGTCTTCTGCACAGCTATAGAATCTTCAGTGAAGGTATGTGATAAAATGAAAGTATGATGGTAAATGCCTTGTTGATCTGCATCCAAAAATTAAAGATTCTGAAAATATACTTAATAGAACTGATTCTTACAAAAAATGTTTGTTACAGTTTCTTCAGAAATTTTAGCTTAAATAATTACCACAATCATATTTGCTGACAATGTACCTGATACATATTTCTGAAGTTCTGCCTTGTTCCAACTCAGTCAAATAATTTTTACTTAAGGGCTGGATTTTAGTTTCCTCAAAATTTGAAATGATGGACAAGAAAGTAGTTTTCAGAGAAATTTATCTACTTGTAATGTAGAATGTGGTCACTCTCCATAGTTCTCCTTGCACACAATGATTAATAAAAAATAAAACTTCACCAGTGCTTTAAACGGTAAAATGTGTGAGCTAAAGAGGTTTTGTTCAGTAATAATTTTTAGGGCAACATTTTTTTACTTGTGCTTTTTGAAGAAAGAAATTACAGACGTTGCGATGATTAAAATATGGGTTTTATCTTTCTTTTGAAAATCATCAAAGAAATGTTACAGATGCATCTTTAAAGTTATTTTATATTCTAATATTAGTAAATACTGAATTTTTCATATTTTCATTATTTCTGAGACAACATTCATCATTTATTTTAGTCTCTAATATTCTTATCTCCATGTAAAGGATGGATTTTCCACCACAGATTAACCTGACACCTTCAAATTTGTAATCATCTTAGAACATATAATCTTTTATAACATCAGTTCATTTTTTAAAAATTGACCATCTATTTCATGATCATACCTCATCAGCTCTGAAACATATGAAAGATAATTATTTTGCTTTGAAGTAAAATTAAAAACTGTCTGTTTATTGAAAGTACAGTATTTGTTCCCTGCGTCAGGAGGATTTTTTTAAGATGTAAAAAATAATTAGATAAAATATATGGCTATAATTTTCCCTCAAAAGACACCTAGAAGAATCTGAATCTGTTCTGAAGGGGTAATACAGATTACACTACTGATGGACTGTATTCACTGTTGTATGTATTGAAAAAGCTGAGATATCACAAAACATAATATTTATTTCACTGTCATTTTTCCCTAGAACATTGTGGCATATGAGACATTTCAAAACTTTCTGTTGTTCTCTGAAATGTTAGTCAGCAACAGCATTCTTATTGTTTTCATTAATCTGTTTAGTTTCTATCTCCAGATCAGGCCTTTGCAGATGTCAGAACCTGTCACTTCAGTGATAAGAAAGGGAATCGGAAGGTTATTTCTGGCTTTGAAAGGTAAATCTTTTGGAAGCTAAGAATCAGACTCTGATTAGTTGAGTTAGAGTAGTCCAAGAAGTCACATGATTCTTTTTATCCGTTTTTTTTTTTTTTCCCCCTAAAAAAATACAGGTATTGATGGATGTTAAGAGAATCACAAAGGTTGTTTCAGATAACTGTAACCCTTACAATACAGTAAAATCAACCAGACAGTATCTTGTCATGCTTTATTTTGCTATCACCTACATTTGAAGACCAGAAAGTGAAGGAAAAATGAACAAAGGCTCTTTTGCAGAACTTTAAAATTAATTCAGGATGGATTCTTTGTTTGTCATGTGTTATATCTCCTGCTAAAAAAACATCCATTCACATTTTATTTTACAATGAACCTGCAGTTTCAGACACATAAAAGGAATTTTCTGGTTAGAATGTCTGATGAACACGTGGTGTCAACCAGGCTTATATGAAGCAAATGAGTACTAACCATGTTTCTTTTTGTTAAATTAATGGAATATGGTTATTTTCTCTGGAACATAGAAACCACAAGGTTTCTTTCTGAAGATGTATTTGAATTGCATAGTTTTTTCTCTTCAATGTAATAGGAGATAGTCATCTTCATATCAGTGTTAGGATACCTGGAGAAATACACTTCAGCATTAGTTCCTCAGTAAGACACCAGGATGCCATGCTTGATTCTTCAGCAAGACTACTGTGTGAAGGAGGCTTATTTCTCTGCTGTTTCTAGCCTGAGAGAGATTGCAGGTAGTTTATATATTAGTTACACTACAAGCTTTCCATCTTTTCCCAGGCATTTTTCTCTTCATTGAGAGTGTTCCTGACAAGAGAGGAAGAAACAATTTTTTGACTCAGTTTGTGGTCAGGATTTCTCCATACTACACAGAGGATATCTCCATCATGAAACTGCTGGCAGGATGTGTTGTCTTCATGCCAGCTCAAATCCAAATTAATTTTATAGTTCAGAAGTAGCTATAAAAGTTACCGGAAAAAGCAACTTAATTTTTTAAAAAAAATTTTCAGATGGAAAATTCATCCCCTTTAAAAACAAAAGCTGACTAATTATGACAATGCTCATTTAAATGAATTGTTACTATAGTATAAACAATTGGCTGCTGGTTTAGTATAAACATTGCAACTACTCTCTTAAAATTATCATAGATTATTTTAAAAACACTTTTCAGATCATTTCTGCTGTCAGTTAATTCCCTGAACACACTCCTTTGGCACAAAGATTATTAGCTTTAAAAAGGAAAAAATAAGATTGATGGGATTAAATGAGACAGTTAGTATGCTGCTATCCAAACACTTTTACAGAATTATCAAGTCACTGGCATTGCCTTTATGCAGAGTATTAAACTTCTTACCTTACTATTTAACCTAAGAAAATGTTGAATAATTATATAGTATATGAATGGAAAGGATAAAAGTATTTCCTAGTTGTCTCATCCCACTCAGTGGACAACAAGGGTGGTGAATTTTTAACGATCTCCACGGCAGGGCTGCAAAGGTGGCAGAGCCACGACTCAGAGGAACAACACAATACAATTCATTGATTTTCCTTGAGAACAATCAATAAACGGTGTGGGTAAAGGTGCTTTGGCAATAGAGGTTATTTTCTTATCAATTACTTTAAGGCATCTCAAGAAGAAGAAATGAAAAGTGAATAGAAAGTGAAGGAAAGGAAAAGATGAGAGAGAGGACAGAGTAAAACAGAAAGATCAACATTGGATCCAGTGATGTCTCACAGGATCAGTCCAAATCTTGACTTCTTCGATGGTGAGTGCACACAAATATATACATTTTTCTTTTATACACTTGGACTATGGGTAGCATCCACAATTTCCATAGGAAGCTTAGAGAGGTGGTCCTAATTTTCACAAGCTCCTAGTGTGGTAAGGTATAGCCATCCACTTGGTTCAGTCACAGTGGTTAGCAGAGAAATGAACACAGGGAAAATCTAGAGCATTGTGTGCTAGTGAATGCTGTGAGTTCTAGTCTCACCGATTCAAGAGGGATGGGGAAATACGCCAAAGTCCAATTAATGATGATTAAGGAACAAGACCATCTCTTTTATGAGGAAAGGCTGAAAGACCTGGGGCTGTTTAGCCTGGAAAAGACTGAGATGGGATATTATTAATGTTTACAAATATCTGCAGGGTGGGTGTCAAGTAGAAGGGGCCAGTCTCTTTTCAGTTGTGCCCTGTGATACGATGAGGTAGGTTCTACCTCAACAGTGGGAAAACTACTTTACTGTGAGGGTGACAGAGCCTGGAATAGGCTGGCCAGAGAGGTGGAGTCTCCTTCACTACAGACTTTGAAGACCCACCTGCATCTGTCCCTGTGTGGCCTGCCCTGGGTGTTCCTGTGCTTGCACTGGGGTTGGATGCAATGATGTCCAGAGGTCCGTTCCAACCTCTAACATTCTATGAAAAAAAGCCCATCTTGCCCATGTAGAATTTATCTCTTCCCATTGTTCATTTATCTGCAAGGAGCCAGGTGAGGATGGCAGAGCCGTTACGGACTACTGAGAGCCTCCTCCCTTCCAGACAGGCCTTGCTCATTCTCTATCCAGATCTTATCACCACACAAGGTTTGAGACATTAATACTCAGGCTTTTACACTAGTTTATTAATGTTATTTTCAAAAATGATGTAGAACACTGAGTGTTCATCTGTGGTGGTTTCCCTCCCTCTTAAATTTAATTGAAGAAACTTTACATATTTTAATATATATGAGAGATTTAGGGAGATTTTAAAAATGACTGGTATTTACTGTGACACTGTTTTGCTAATGGATATTATTTCTTTTATGAAAATATAAAAATAAATATCACATATTCTGTTTCCATTTGACAAAGGCATATTGAACAATAGCAACCACAGTTAAAGTCAGCTATGCTTATTTATTTATGTATAAATAAAGGATGGTTTGTTTTGTTTCAACATAAAACAAGTGCTATGTTTATTTCCATATTAGGTAAAATATTCAGAGACAAAATTTATCCACATTTGCATCCAGTTGAACAGAAAAACTTCTGTTAGAAATAAACTAACTGAGAAATAAATATTTTTAGTTTTATGGTGGATTCAATAACTGGAGGTGGAGCTAATCATTGAGAGCAGTCAGAACCAAGGCTTATTATAACTCAATTAAAAGTTTAAAGTATTATATTTATAGCATTTGCTATCAGACTTAGAGGAGTATTATTGATGCATGAAATTTAAGCAGTTATCAGCTCTCAGGCATTTAACTTGGTCTGTATGCACAGCATTACAAGGAGAGGGTCTCAGTGTCTTGAAGGATATTGATGAAGCTGACAGAGTCCTGGAACAGAATGCCCGAAAAAGAAACTGTCATACTGGCAATATTACCCACCCCATCCCTACCATGTTCCCTCATAGTACTGTAAATGAAAAATTATTATTCATAAACTAAGAAACACCCATCTGAAGTGAGAGATAAAGCAGCAGGAAGAGTGAGCTGCACATGTGGAGCACAAAGCTGCTATGGTCAGAGTCATCTTGAATCTTTCCATGCCATTTCTTATGGTCATGCAGAAAGGCTCAGCTCTTGCATAGAAACTTGATAGTGTACAGCTGGTCAGCCAGGAGATCTACTTGTACAATGACAGCTTCAATTATAAGAAATATAAGGCAACAAAGGCTTCAAGAAGAATTTACTGAAATGTTATCTTAGGATATAATAGAAGAGTTTATTTGCTTTTGTGCAGAAACAAATAAATACAATTAAGCATGATGACTATCAGCTTAGACTTCAAAACCTTAGCTGAAGTTTCTTCAGGAAGATTTGAAATTGTGTCACTGGCAAGATCTGTTTATTTTAATTTCTTGCCCTTTACTATATGTGTCAAAAGTGGACTTGCTGAGGCTGAAGTCCTGTTGCCTGTAATGTGAAATGTACATGTAAACAGAGGTAGAATCTTCAACAAGCTAAACACTGGTTGGTAAGCTACTTAAAAGACGTGCTTCAGTCTTGGTGCTGTTTTAAAAAGGAAATGTTTGTTTCAGTGGGACCTAGAATACCATAAATCAGTATATCAGAGATGGAAGCATATGAGTGTCAGTAATGGAAATTAAATGGTTGTGTAATTTGCAGTAGTTATCAAACTATAAGTAGATTCAGTTTGTGGATTTAACTGTTCAAGTCTCTTATTGTCTATTTTACCTATTGAAAATTTATGCAAAAATTAATATTTTCTTTTAATATCATATAAAACAAAATAAGAAAGTAACATTAAGGTTATTTTAAAAAAAGCTCTAGGAAATGAAAGACATAACTACAGGGATTTTGTGTTTTCCTCTGGAACACTATGACATCAAAACTCCTCTCACTGCCTCTCTGCACCAACTAAAGATTCTTTAAAAAAAAAAGCGAAAGAGCACAGGGATCTATGACAGATCATCTATCAGTAGTGACTGAGTGAACTCCAAGGCGAAAGTAAATTATTATATCTTACTGTAGCACTAACAAATAGTAAAAGTAAAAAGACGCACCTGTCTACTCGTGGTATTCAATGATGTAATGATGTGTTTTCAAAGTTGCAAATGAAGTTGGATCAAACCTTTAAAGACTGCTAGCTAAGCCATAAAATATGATTGCAATTCAGTGGTTAGGAACCAATTAAATGTACTGCACTTGAGGCAAAGAATGAAAGATTAAGTTACTATCAAATTTCAATGCATAGAACAACCACATTTCAGTCCATTTGCTTTCCAATCTCAAACTAAAAAATACCAAATACAATTAAAAGCATTCTAAATGCAACCAGGTGTAAATACACTTGAACACAATTACCAAAGAAAATTATTGTGTATCAGCAAAATTATGAACAGTCACTTAATGTGAGCCATGCAATCAACCTTTAGGGCTACTTAATGTAGTCAAATGCCTTTCTCAAAGTGAAAACTCCAGTGTTCAGGAGCTGATTCTAACATACTCCACATAAACATTTGGGCACTGATTTCAATTACAAACAAACCTGCCTTTGATCTTTATGAGTCTCTGTTAGATATGGGTTGTAAAGCACAGGTTGTACACACCCTGGCTGCTAGACTCTGCTTTAATATTCCTGGCCCCAGGGAGCAGCTAGTCCACACAGCATCCTCATAATTAGGATGTTTGTGGATGCGTGGACAGGCCAATAATATTCAAATCTCCTGTGGACTAGTGCTCTGAGTTAACATTTCTTAGCATTAAAGTCTGCTAAAATAATTTCTTATTTCTTATAGCTTGACGTTTGTCCTTTCTTTAGTCAATATTCACTAATTACCACCATGAGTTCATTTTATTAAAGTTTTGGTGTTCTTTTTGGCTTTCTTGTCTTCCTTCCTGATAAATACATTCAGTTTAAGTAAGAACCATAGTTAACAATTTGATTAATTTGGATTCTTCCTCCTCTGTCTTATCTTTTCCCTCTTTATTTCCCTCACTGTCCACTTTAAACTACCATCCCACTTTCTATTGCTGTCTTCAATCTGAGAATCAAATGTAATACTTGAAATCTTCTAATTCAAAGAAGTGAAACTAGATTAAAACTTAAGGATATCAGGTGGTGTAGTATGGAACTTCTCTTTAAAAGACACATATAATCATTGGCATAAAATATTTCCATATAGTGAAGAACATTTACATTTCCAATTACAGAATTGGGTTTCTGTTTGAAGATTTTCCAAGATACTTCTTTAAATAAGTATATTTTGTTTGTTTGATTGGGGCTTTTTGTTTGTTTGTTTGTTTGTTTGTTTGTTTGTTTGTTTGTTTGTTTTATGAAGAAGAAACTAAGACCTTTCAGAAATGCATAATTTTTAAAAAATATTCGACTTTAGCAGTGGGCTCAAATGACAGCGTTCATATCTGGAGTAACAGTTACAGATAGTGTTTTAATGCTCTTTTGGGCTTCAGATTCCAAGTCATGGCTCTGCACATCATAAAACTAACTTTACTGGAAAATCCAGAAGTAAACCCAGATTCAATCTTACTGTTCCAAAATACTAGGCTGTGTGTTTTGTGTTTATCCTTAAACCAAATTTTTTCTTTAACCTAATATTGCAGTCTTCAAAAACTGTCACTTTTAAAATAATTTCTACGATGTCTTTTGAGTGCAAATTTGAGTTCAATTACAACTCTGCATAAGCTTTATCTAGTGTAGACTCAGTAGACTGTGCTATTGGTTCAAAACTTTATCTAAAACTTTTAGTTAGTATCCTGGATTTGTCTAGTGCACTTGCATATTACTATACAACAATGTGAAATCCATGGATAAAAGTCAGCTTCCCTTTTTCCCTTCATTAGTCCTACTTCAGGACTCTTATCAACAGCATAAAAATGAAGGTCCTAGGAGAGAGACAGATCTGATATACAATACATGTCTTGGATTATTCTGTTTTGTTTTTCCCTTTCCCTGACCTACATTGAACAAAATACATATTTAGCCCATCTAAAACAGCTCCTAATTGCTTATAAACTGTCCAATTCCATCTTGTCTTATGAATTTTGTAGTGAGTTGTCACCCTTCAGACAGAAGATAAAAATCCTGATTTAAAGTTTGAAAATTAGGTCTGTGGTATTAATCCCAAACACAGAAAATTTCAGTATTTGCTTCTCAAATTTAATTTCCCTTCATGTCAATAGGAAGCATTTATCTATTCCCTTGCTAATAAAAAATCCAAGATTTTTATGTAAGAACATGATTGCAGGAGTTATCGCTCTACTAAACCAGGGTAAAAAAAAAGTAATAAATAAATAAAATTAACTATTAACTATTTTTAGCCATTAACTATTTTTAGATAAAAATCAAGAAAGCAGAAAACAGTGAATTTTTCAAACATAGGAGATATCTGTGAACCTGGATCTAAATAGGTACTAAGCATCTGCTAATGACTTTTCAGATTTAAGGCATGCTGGAATTGTTTTAAGAATATTCAAACACAGCTTGAAAGAACAGACAGTACAAAGGGAAGGTTGCACATAGACCTAGTTCTCTGTTGTTTGGTTTTTGTTTTTGTTTTTGGGTTTTTTTGCTTTAACCTTCCTCTGCAGAAAGTTTCTGATGTATAAGAGAGAATGTGTGAGTGTAGGAGGTTTGTTTCTTGCATAAACTATACCTAAATGATTGTGAAAAATTCAGCATTTAAAGCATCACATTTCTTCAAATGGGAATATAGGAATACCTTCCAGGATAGGAATTTTGGATTGTATTTATTATGTCTATATAATTATATGTGTGTGCATGCATGTGTGTATATGTATAGATATATAGAAAATGTAGCAAGTGGGAATACCAGCGTTTGTTTTCTACTGAAAAGCAAGTCAACAAAATAAATTTG
>JAOEGS010001738.1:0-17526 GCA_025447755.1 Corythornis vintsioides
ATAATGAAATAAAATGCATTTTATATAATGAAAAAAATACCCTAGAAGCATTGTTTTCTAGAATATGGTCACCTCTAAAACCACAGTAAGTTGGCCCAGTTGCTCTGGAATTGAGCAATAATTCACTTTCTGTGAGATAGCCTCCAAACTACATTTTACCTTCACCTGAGTTGAACTTAAGCTAGGTAGCTTTTTTGGTTGGTTTGGTTTGGTTTGGTTTTTGGTTATTTTTTCCCTGTAATTGTAGTCTATCCTAAACAGTCTCTTTACTGTAGCTGTGCTGTGGGAGCACAAATTGTTAGAAAGAATGAAAACTCTTCTAATGAAGAGGAATTTTACTTTTCTTTCTTTTTGTTTTATTCTTCCTTCTTCCCAAAGTTGGGGTGCAATCTGAGATAGTATTTAGGGTAATATGGGCAAAAATACAATAGAAGGAAGTTATTTAATACTAATACAGACTGGTAATTTGGCATGTACTTCAAAAAATATCTACTTAAATACTAAGTTTGCTTAGTAAGGGTAAGATCTGAAGTTGTCATAAAATTTAGTAAGAATGGGATCCAAATATAATCTGGGGAACTTTGTGAGCTTCTTTATCTGTGTATTAAAGACTAGTACATGTTTTTAAACGTGTAAAGTGGATTTAAATATCTCCAAAACAGCAAAGATTTCTTTGTTTTAAATTATACGTTTTTCTCTTTTCTTATTGGCTAGCAATTTTATTGTTTTAAAGTCATGCATTTGGACCTGCAGGATTTGGATAGATTATTGTGAGTCTGTATATTTTTTTTTGCTAGGGCTATTAATCTGAGTTCACTTTTATCAGAAAATACATAGTATTTTGAATAATATATTGCCAGTCACTAAAGTGTCAGAGAGGGGACATGGTCTTTTTCCATTAGTCTGTTTTCAGGATAGCAGTGTAACTTCTCAGAACACCACTCAGGATCATTTAAATTGGTACATCATTTTTTTGTTGAAGCTAATCATAGAAGTCTCTTTCCAGAAGTAACCTGATTAAGACAAGTGGGGTCAAAACTGACAAAGATAAATGACTCTTTCCTACTGAGAAACCCATTTTGTAAAGAAGTGTTCAGTTTAAACCAGAATTTCAGTTCTGAGCTTTAGGAAACTCGTGTTTGGATGCTATAAGTAAATGGAGGCTAAGTGCAAAACAAACCTATTCTCCAATTCCTGGCTGAATGCACCATATATCTGGGGGGGAAAAAAAAGGCAACAAAAAGTCTTGGCACTTCATTACTTTTCTATAATATCTATAGCTTAATTTCTCCTGAAATGGTTATAACTTGATGATCAGCTAATTGGGAGCACTTATCATCATTTTCATTGGCTGTTTGCAAAATATTACATCTGGGTAATTTAATGCAAGTTACTTCATGATCACTTGCTTAAAATAAAACACACACACACCATACAAACACAAGAGACATCCCATTTCATTGTGACATTAGGAAAAACATTTTGTAAGTGGCTATGAAAGTTATAGGAACAAAATAAAATCCCAGGAAATACATAATGAAGAGTTCTAATCTGAACAAAAAACATATTATCAATGCCTCTGTGTAAATTGTTCTCTCTCTCTCAGTAACTTTTTGCTCCCCTCCTTTTTTTTTTCCTGGCTGGGATGCCTGTTGAAATATTTCTTTTTATTTCATATATAAAATGGGTTGGTTTTTACAAGCTTAAGTTTACTGATAGTGTTTGTCATAAGTGACTCATGACCTAATGGGCCTTATATGCAATTTAGAAATGAGTGGGGAAGTATTAAATATCCTGAAATCATTAGAATGGCTTTGCTCTTTGTTTCAGTGAAATGATGTCTAGTCACCTAATTATGACAAGCATTTTAGCCATGAAATGGCTAAAAAAATAGATGCTCCTTTGCTCAGGGAGTGACTCACATGCATACAGAAAGCAGTTTGATAGTTTCATCTGGTTGTATTAGGGCACAACCTTTCTTTCCTTCTAATGCCATTCCTTCTACCTCAATTCTGGAGCAAATTTTGTTTCTCCAGCTCTTCTTGCTGAACCCCTTTTCCAACACTCTCTGTGTCCCCCTTCTACTTTCAGAAGGAAAACAGCATGCATTGATAATATTCCCTTTAAAATGATAGACATTAATTGCTCACATTTCACTTCTGTCTGCCCCTGTAAGCATCCATCACGAGGTTGCAGCTGCCCCCTGTATGGCCTCTGCACATAAGGCTCCTTGTTGGCAACTGGAGGTAGGCAGAAGTGGAATAAAAGGAGGGGATAGCAATATCATAAGGAAGGGAAAATGCAGGGAAGGAAGAGAAAGGAGGAATTAAATAGGAAAAGGGTAGTTGAGAGATGCAGATTAAGAAGAGAGGGTCAAAATGAAGAGAGAGATGATGATGAGAGAACAGGCAAGAAAAGACAAGCAGAAGACCTCAAAAAATTTGGTCCATGCATAAAACAAAAGACATTGACACATGTCAAATCAATGGCACAAATCCTCTAAGATACCATAACCAATATTTATCAGGATAATTTCACTTTTCCTATGAGGACAGGCTGAGAGAGTTGGGATTCTTCAGCCTGAAGAAGAGGAGGGTCTGGGTGGGACCTTATAGCCACCTTCCAGTACCTGAGAGGGGCCTATAAGAAATCAGGGGAGGGTCTATTCACAAGGGTTTGTAGTGTCAGGAAAAGACACTGGCTTTAAGCTAGGAAAGGGTAGATTTAGGTTAGATATTAGGAAAAAATTCTTTAACATGAGGGTGATAGATCACTGGAATGGGTTGCCCATAAAGGTGCTGGAGGCCCCATCCCTGGAGACATTCAAGGCCAGACTTGACCTAGTTAGAGATGTCCCTGCTTATTGCAGGGGGGTTAAACTAGATGACCTTTGGAGGTCCCTTCCAACCAAATCCATTCTCATGATTCTGTAGTTAAGTGGGCATAGCCCTTCTTAGCAGGGTTTTTATTACAGCACTGCACAGGTTAATTTTATACATTTAGCAAACTAATTCTCCAAATTCCTTTTAAGATTGCTCATTTAGGAGTCTCCCACCTTAATAGCTTAATTTGTGTTCCTGACATAATCATTTCTGACAGCAATGGTGGTTCTAATATTGCTTTAGAGAGTGGTGTCAGATCTTCGTTTTCTTTCCCGTGTGCTCATTGTAAATTGGGAAGAATATCACTGAAGTCATTGCAGTTTCACAGCTCTGAAATTTGGTGAAGTGAAAGATTAAGCCAACCCCATCTCTCATGCTGGAATACAAGTTTGTGCTATAGCAATAGCTCAGAGAATTTATAATAAACAGAACATCACTACAGCAAGTAGCAAAACTTAGAAGCTACTAAATTTTCTGATGAGGAATGGAATCTCCCTTGTGATTTGATGTATTAATCTAAAGGAGATGAAAGAGAATGCTAGATTCTTTAACTCACTTGTCTTTAGATAGGATTTATTTAAGGCAAAATTGTAAAATTGCTTAAGGAAAGCAGAAAGTCAAGTCTCTTGGGGTGGATAAGGCAAGCTGAAGTATGAGATATTTGCTGCCCTGGAGCACTAAGAGGATGAAATGTGAGAAAGGAATGCTTTCTATTCTTTTGATCTACATATTATTTTCAGTTTCTATGGCAGACACGATCCACTTCAGGATTCAGTAACAGGGGCTCAGTGGAAAAGCAAGTGAGGATCTTCATTGTGGGCAATTATTCTAATTGCTGTTGTATTTTCTGTCATGTATTTGTTCAGTGTTTGCATAGCTTCCCTAATGTTTATGATAAACAGCACCTTTTCTAATGCATTGTGTGTTCCATTCAAGTATTTGTAGACTGTTGTCATGTAGCCATTAAGTTTCTGCTTAGTTAATCTCCTAGGAATATATACTCTTTTTCTTCAAAAGTCAAATACACCAGTTCCCTCTTCTGATGAGTTTGGCAGTGTTTTCTGGTGCCTGTGATATTCTAAGCGTGACCATGCAGGAATCATCTAAATGCCTTAAAAGCATTAAGATATTAGGAATATTGCACAAAATCAGGTATCCTTTTGGTTCATTCCATGAATGTTTTAAGCTTAGTGCTGTGGTGCTTTGTATCTTGCTCAAGGTACCCCCTGCATAGAGAGACAGGAGCTGTAGGAGGGATGCCTCCACCCAGCACACTGAATTGGAACTAGCCAACGTAGGAAACCAGAGAACTCTAATAAGATTGGCATGATTTTGTCTCTACTTACCAAAGAGAATTAGCACTCCCAGCCTGGAATAGACAACTACGAACCTTTCTGTGGACTTGGTCAGCAAATTAAACTGTGATGCTCTCAAATGAGGCTGATGACAATAATTCTGCTCCTTTCCTTTATCCCTTAATCCTAGTGGTTGGAGCATTCAACGGGGCTTCCTCCAACAGACTGGATTACAGATTTCCTCTTATTGTCCCACGGACACAATGTAGCTCTGTTCCTAAATCCTTAGGGAGTCTAACACTTGGAGTCAAGAGCAAATAGAGCATGAGAATATAAATCTTGTAAGAATAGACTTTAATGCTCTGGAAGGAAAAAAAAAAAAGACATTCTTTAATTACTTTTGCTTGCTTTTCTTCACTTCAAATTTGTTACAAATGGTGAATCACATATATGATAATATTATCCTCCTTAGAAAATTATTTAATCATAGAAGTAGGGATGTGGCTGTGCTTTCAAAATTCTTTCCTCATGATAGAGGAAAAAAAGTGGGATTGACTCAGAATTTGTCAGTTTTAGTGCGTTTCATTTTTATCTCAAAGGATAATTCTTTTTAAATTGTAGGGTTGTATTGAAAATAAAGAAACCTATGACTACAATTTGAGAACTAAAATTAGATGCTAAAAGTCTGAAGACAGAAGGAAAAGACAGAAATCTCATTCAAGTGTGAATGAGTGCATCTGTTTTTATAGATTGTTTATACAATTATTATTCTTATTAGTAAAACTAATGACTGTATGAACAGGTGGAGGATTAATGTTAGGAATATTGAATTATATGATCTGATTTGTGGCTTGTTGCATTGGACTTAGTTGAATCAAATGAATAACAACAGCAAACAGAAAACAAGAAGAAGAAAACAAAAGTACTGCAGAGTAGTATGATGACCATTATGAAAGCAAAATACAGCAGATTTCTATTAAGTAACTTGTCAGAAGCTGTTGTGAGAGAATAACTTCCCAGAACAAGATTGATTGGATAATAAATGCTGATTTGCCTGTTGGGCTGTCCCAGAGCCCAGGCATTCTGTCCACAGGAGGTGTTCATGTTACCCCCAAAACTCATGCACACAGTGCCCAGCTCTGTTTTAACTTAATTCCAAAATAATTATTCCAGGTTGTTTTTCAGAAAAATGGGAAATGGCAGAAATATTCAGTATGGAACTGCACTTAGAAATTATTAGTTCCCAGATTAGTGCTTCAGAAGGTGGGTTTTTTCCAATCTAGGGCATAGCTTTTAAGAGGCAAAGAATCTGTAACTTTATTAGAATATTAAAATAGTTGCTTTCTATAACTACTTGCATTTTAATGTCAATTCTTTGTCTAAAAATTACTATATGCCTCAATGTAATTTTTTTTTTTCAGATACCATTTTTTTCAAACACAAAACCCACTCTTTCTTACAGGTCAGTGCAAAATGCAGTAAGAACCTGTCAATTTCCTTTCGTGTTTGATCTTTTCTTCCTTGATCATTTCTGTAATCTCTATCACTTTAGCTGTCTCTGCCTCCACTTGTAGCATTGACCTTGATGTTTTGTAATAGATGTCTCACATGGCCTTTGCTCTTTCCTGTTTGCTCCCTTAATTTCCTTGGTTATCCACACTAGTGGTTTTCTACTTTTATAGCCTATTTATTTCCCAGTGATATGTCCTTTCCTTGGACTCTCATTTAATTAAAGCTGTACTGTCAACTTGAAAATCACATTTCCATCTGAAAATGTTGTGTCTCCTCTTGTTATAGGAAGCCCTTGAGGTGACTCCAGCTAACAGGCAGAGTGGGTGTGGGGGGAGGTGTGTGCCTTCCCTTTTTTCATCTCACTTCTGCAGCATTCCAGCATTATTTCAGTGTCTTGCATTTGTGGTACCTGAGAGGGTTCTGCAACTGTCTGTTTGCAGGAGGAGGAGAGAAATGACCCTTGTGTCCTCCCTTCATTTCCCCCGTGGCCTTCAGGAACGTTTGATTCGATAGCTAGTGATCCTGAATGAATTAACCTGTATTACAAGGCTGCTTTAAAGGAAAATTAAACTCAAGACCTCTTGCTCCCTCAGTTGTTAGGGAAGGGCCAGGATGTGTGCGAGCAATTCGAGGACGTTGTTATTAAAGCTTTTGAGATTTCTGAAAATACAACTACTCTTGTTTGTTCTGTTTTTCCCTTGCTCTGCAATTCTGCACTAAGCTCAGAGCAAATGCTGCCCTCTCAAACCAAGGGTTGAACAAAGTGAAGCACTTTCTGTTTCTAAGTATTCTCCATTAAGAGAGAAATTACTGCTGAGGCACTGAAGTGGTGTATTCTGGGATAACATTTACTTTTAACATTTCTAATTTTGCAACCTCATCCAAGACCATTCTATAGTAGTACAGTCATCTCTTCCTTCAGCAGATGCACTTAAAACATACAAAAGACATGTGTTTGATACTTGAAACCCATTGGGAAATAGACACTGGAAAGAGTAGCAGTAGCCTGTGTCTCATTATGAATATGGAGATGTTTGTCTTTTAGTGTAAGAGAGATAAAATACAGAAGAGATTTAGGAAATGGGGAACTCAGACATATGGTAGCTGTGAATTGAAACAACTGGAGCAAATAAGGAATAAGTTATTTGTCCCTTTCATGAAAAGACTAGATGAACAAACAGCATACCATTTTCTTAATGAAGTCCATAGTCAAGGTGTCTGGTTGGGTATTTTTCTGATTCTGGATGCCCAGACGTCAGCCAAAAGCACTTTTTCCATCTTCAGTTGCCAAAGAGCTTGTGCCCTTTTCTGTCCTAGTCCCTCAAAGTGGTTTTCCATGCCTTTTTGTTCACAGGTTAAAATACACTGAAGTTCATTTTCAGTTTTCAGTTCACCAGCCTTGTAGGCAGACAGCATATTATTATGTGTTAGATTTCATGTGCTGTTTCTGTATTCAGTGCAGGTTCTATTTAGTCTCTTCTTTGGATCTTTCAAATCTGCCTCTCTTGTCATGCTCTGCCCTTGTAACCGAGATGAGCTGAGGCATTTGAGATAACCCTCTGCAGGAATGTTGGCAGTAGAAAACAAGACTCATTGGGAGGGTGTAATTCAGCATTTTCTTTCAGTCTTGATCCTTGCAGATTATTGACCTGAAAAATACATAGCTCAGCCTATTAAGTATATTTTTTAGTTGCTTGCATGTTGCTCTTGAAGAGATAGTGATATTTGCCTTCAGACAAATGAAGTGAATTTTATATAAGGGGAAACTTCACAATTAAGGATGCCTTGCACAAGAATCAGTTTTGTCCAAGTACACTAATCAGATTTTAATTTCATTTTCATACACCATAAGAAAAAAAAAAAACAGCTTCAGTGAGATCATTAGATCTTCATAATTGCAAAAAAAAAAGTGTTTTCTGACTACATACCTTAGCATTTTAACACTAACTGCTGGAAAACAGATGTATATGCACAGACTCATTGGCATATACAATAGATCTTTTCATTTCTCACTACAATGTAGGAAGAAATAATGTACTAGCTATTTCTAGAATTCCTGGTACCTTAATGTATAAAATACAACCAAGTCAAATGTGTCTTCTTCATCTTGCATTTTGCAACAAAATTAATTTGGACTATTGCACTATATGAATGTGCATGATGATAACTTAGATTTCTTAGATTTTCTACTCAATGTTATGACAGAGACAGCTCCTTGGAAATCTCATTATCATAATAAAAACCTATTATACTAGGGGAAAAAAACAAGCAAACAAATAAAACTCAAAAAAAAAGCCATTTGCATGCAAGTCTGTTTTAGCAATTGGCATCTTTATGGTACCTTGGTGCTCTTCCTGCTTCTATATGGGAATGGATTTAAATGACCTGGAAGTTCAAAGTAAATGTTGAAGCTTTACTAGTCCTTGAAAAGCAGTAAAATGGAGATGGTGCTGCAATACTTGTTAGTGGAACTATTCAGAAATTGAATTATGGACACTTTCAGGGCCATATCCCATCCTTATATAATTTACAGAATCAACTTATCTCCCTGACCCTCAACTACTTCCTATTTTAATACAAACAACTAGATCATCTACTTTGACAAGGGAAAAACCAGGAGTCAATTTTTAAAGCACAAATCCAGCAAGCTATTAAATGTCACTTGCTCAGTATTGCAGGCTCTCACTTGCTTCTGCAGCTGAATGCTTTCAGTAGCACACTGGATGATGCTGGCAGCATGTATGAAGTACATGCAGTGACTTCATGCTTCTGCTCTGTTTAGGAGTGGTTAACTCTCCCTGAAATATTACACATGCAAAATTCACTTTGAAACGGGTTCTTTTTCCACCAGTTTCCTTGTTATCCTGACTTTGAAGAGTTTTTTCAGTGTTGTGGAAGAGCCAGATAACACAGAGGCTGCAGCCTGCATTTGAACTCCATTGACTTGGATGTACAGGTTGGCTACCCTACAAGCTCATACTGATAGAGCTGTGTTGCCAATGCACATAGTGGATGTGAGGTGTGCTGATAAAGCATTTTTCTGGTCATGTAGATACACCATTTCATTGAAAGGCATGAATTAAATGGGCAAAACCATTCTTTTTTCAGGACTCTTCCATATCAAAACTCAGATATTTACCAGTGGTCTCCCTTCTGGCCTGCTGTGGTTTTACAGAGCTGGACCCATTCATTTATTAGCTCATTCAACAAACTATTTATTCAAAGTTCTAGGTTACCAAAAATGAGAATAAAAGAATGAAGGGCAACATGAATAATATATGCAAAGATAATGTCAAAAAAAGGTAATATATTGGTGACAATATGGTTTTTAACAGATGCCTTTAATAATTTACATATAGAAGATTCCTGATGTATTGATAGAAACTAAGGAAAAGTGAAGAATATATCTCCTTAGCTAACATATTATAGTATATTCTCTTAATCTGAAGTGTCTTCTTTGATATCTGATGCAGATGTAAATTTGCAGCACAATTAGACTTTAATACAGGCTATAATACCAGTGTTATACCAATATTATGCCAATTAAAAAAAAAATTGGAGAGTATGGTTTGCTTCCTAGGGGAGAATATTTATACTAGAAATAATGTAGCCAAAAAAGAAAATTCATAAGTGCTAAATCTGGTAGATAAATTATAAAAATATGATATGGATTACTGCAAAATAACGTTTCATTACCCTGTAATGGACTACACTCCTCATCTTTGAATTTATTCCAGCCTCGTTGATAAAGGGCTCATTATTTAAATTCCATCATGACTGGCTCAGATAACTACTTGATCTTGCAGAAACACCAGAAAAATAAAACTGTATCAGGAAAGTTAAAGAGTGCTAGTGATGCCCAGGTTACCTGGGTCCTTCATCTCAAAAGCTTCTGAGGTAGAAGTAATCCTTTCATCTTCTGTGTGAGTCTAAGGCTCTCTTTTTTTAATGCTCTACTACATTTTCACCTGCTTTTTCTTACTTTTCTCAATCTCCTTGATAAATCTAGTCTGTGTTTATTAGGCAGTAAAGAAGTCCCTTTAACCTCACTGACAGCAAAGGCTTTGGTGAAGTATTTTTATATATCAAGATGATGATTTCCCAGGGTATGCAAGTGTTCACTGCTAATGGCAAGAAAAAAGATTCTGAACCCTGTGTTGGTTGAATGACAGGACAGGTCACTGAAGAAAACAGGATGTCATAGAAAATGGGACAATATGGTAAAATGGAAATACATATCAATATATTTCCATATAAAAATGGAAATACATGAGTGCAAATCTTCTATATCTAGGACGCGATTTCTCGTTCAAGAATCCAAATGTCATTAAATTCAATGACATTTATTTCTTAGGTTCTGGCAAATTCTGTTTATGTTGTATTAATCCATTGTATCAAAGGTACTTACCTTGCACCACAGAGTGGTGGTGAGTGCTGAGCAGCTCCACATGCATCACTGTCTTTGGCCAAGAAGCAACTGATGAATCTTTGTTGTGTTCAGCACACTGCAATTTCTAGTCCATTGCTGGTGAGAATGAGATGCTGCAACATCATCAGCTATTCTATTTATAGAATAAATATTCTAAATATAGCTATTCTAATTATAAGGGTAGGTGCTATGTCACCTTGGCAAACTTTCCATTTCATATCTAACTTTAACTGCAAATAATTGCATCGTAATCTATATTTTTGTCTTAATTCTGTACTGCCTCCTGAATTTTAGATGTATGTGCAGAGCAGGTGTACAAATGCTACTAAATAAGATATTAGCTACTAAATAAATGTTAGTTACTAAATAGTATTTAACAGAAAAATGCTAAATATCATCTGTAGACTGTACACACAAATTGTTCAGTCACTGCCTTTGCCTATGCTTGAGTTTGTTTATATTTTAAATATATTTAAGTACTTTAAATCTATTCTGTCAGGCCAATCATCAAATATCCTTGTGATTTATTTCTTTCACAATGTATTCTTTCTTGCTATAGTGCTAATTAAACGTTTGATGAAACCAAAGGACAAGCAAAATTAGTCAAATTCCACTTAGCCTGAGACTATTTCTCTTATCTTTAAAGCCATGGATTTTGGAGTCAGTTTGAAGTACCATAGTAGCAAAACTGTCCATTCAGTAGAAAGATTAGATAGTAATATCTCTTACAGGAGCTATCTTTTAACATATGCATTTGCTAAGAGAGTTTAAATGATAAAAAAAAAAAATAAATAAATAATACAGTTAACACAATTATAGTTTTTTGGAGTTAACTAGCTGGAAAACTGGCTATCTTGCCCTAAATTGTTTTGCTATTTAGATATATCAGCACAATGTTCTCAGAGCTCTCTATGGAATATAGCCTTTATTTACCAGAAAATGCATCAGATTGCTGCTGAGTGCAAGGTGGCATGTTGATTAGCAATTAGTGTTCTGAGGTGCTCAGCAGTTTCAAAGTTCACCACTAGCAAAAGGTAAGATCTGGGCCAGAAAAAGGAAGTACTGATGTTGGAACTGCCTGCTGTGAGATCCTGGTAACTCTGGAAATGGGGAGTACTGAAGGCTGAGAGAATTTTGGAGAGATTTCTCACAATCATATTCTCTTTGAGACACTGGGCTAATCAGATGCTGATACATCTGCAAGGTTAGAGTAGGGGATTTTGGGAGGTAGTTCCATGCCTAGTGTCTCAGTTTCTGGCATTGGCTGGAAAAAAACCAACCATTACTGGAAAGCAGTTGAGGTTAATGCTGTAATAATGGTGAATGTTATATTTGCTGAGGGACAAAATGATGGATGCAACCATCAGTCTCAGTCTTATAAGTACAAGTCTCCATAGCAGAGAAAAAAAGATTGTAGCATCACTGGGTTTTGTCACACAGAGGCCTAGAAGATGGGAGGCTGCCTCCTTTCTCAAACTCCATTACAAAGTTGAGCTTTTAACTACTTGGAAACTCAGAGATTGTTTTTCATCGTATCTGCAAAAGCATATACTGATGGAAATCCATTTGGCTTGATTCCATCCTCATATTGAGCTGAATGAAAGTACACTGTACTCAAGGAACTTATAGCAGGATAAAAAAGTAGAGTTAGATCATAGTCAGGTCTCTGGTCTGCTTTTAATGTTCTTTTTTTAATCCTTTTTTATTCTGGATGCTTAAAAAGAGGGGATGCTGTCCTGCTTTCCCACTTTTTCTTACATAATCATTTGGACTTGTGAAGAGGTAATGCACAAAATTCCAATTAAAACATCACTTTTTACTTGGAAAATGCCTTTTTCTGGGTATCTCAGGATTCACAATTGGCAGAAAATATTTGTCTCTCATCCACAGTAAAAAAATCTGTCATGCAGCCCATTAACCTAGGATTAAAATCTTCTGTGCAGGAAGATTTTCTTCTTTCAACTTCATTTGATGAAATCCCACTGCTTCAGATCAGAGAGGGCCTGTTGACCCATTCTGGGAGTCTCCAAGGTCTTTTTACATTACTTCTCACTAAGTCTGTAGGTCAATCCTGAGTGGTGCTTGTTTTCACCCAACACAGTGCAGTGTTTTGCTGTCTTTACTCTGTGGCTTATTTGAAGAAAGGGTAATATAAAATATGTCTGGGTAATAACAATATTACCTATGGCTACCTCAAGAGATCAGCTACATTATTCATGAGACTTTGTGCCTGAAGTAGGCTCCTATACCAGAAATAAAATAGTGAAATATCAGCTAGGAAGATGGAGTTATTCTTGTTTTATTCCAGCAGGAATAAGGAAAATTAAAGAAGGAATAAAAAACCCCAACCCCTCAGTGATTTTCATTTAAATCTACTTGTATATGGTATCTTTTAAAGAGAGTGTGTATTTCTCTTCAGCACAGTTGCCAGGCTAATAATACTGTTTACACATTGACTGTAACAGCTGCTCAACTCCTATCCATACATTGTCCTTTAAAGAAAGAAATGTATCTGGAGGCAGTCTGTTTTTAACAACAAAAATCTCCTTGATCTGTCATTGCAGGTGGGATTGAGTAAAAGCTCAGCTTTATTAAGTGTTGTGAGAAAATCTTTATGTCCATCACAAGATTTTGACAGTGCTTGTGCAATTCCTTTTCATGTTTCAAAACGCATTAAACACGAAATAAATAACAACAAAAAACCCTCAAAAACAGCCACAACAAAATGTAATGTTAACCTGCAGATCATTTTTCCCCAGACCAAAAAAAAAAAACCAAAAATCATTTAAACAGCAGGTTAAACTAAGACAATATTGTCTCTGTTGGTGAGGCTTCATTAGCAAATGCTGATGTAGTATAGATCATACATTTTTACTGAGTTAATTAATTATGTGTGATAGCTGTCTATGAACAGATAATTTAAGATGACTCCAGAAATCACTGAGATTCTGACTTCTATTGATACCTTCTTTTATTGTCAGTTTTGCCTGCATTTTCATTGGTAGCAAAGGCTGTTAAGTGGAGAAATGCAAGCCCCAGCATGAAAGGATTAGTTTGCTAATCTTCCTTAAAGCTTCTCCCCAAGTATTCTGTCAATATGAGGTTGTTGGTAGGAGACAACTTAAAGAAACTTAATATAAATCCTGTTTTTTGAAGCTGTGATTTGAAGTTGCATGGCATTCCACAGTCATGTGGAAGGGTATTTACTAGTAGTGGTTTTATTCATTGCTTAATTCTGCTGTCCCCTAAATCTAAGACCCAACAGGAATAATGTTTTCCTGTAGCTGCCCTGGTGAATATGGCTTTTATTACAGGAGATTCACACAGCTTTCAAATCCAATTAGACTCATGCCATCCTGCTGTGGCATACATTAAAATTTAGAAAATGAATCTCACAGAATGACCTGCTGCTTTTTACTGTAGTATTTCTTCCCTTAATTAAAGGTTTCCTCAACCTGAATTTTATTTTTCCTACCGTGGGTTCTTTTAGCAAAGGAAAAATGTGGAAACAGAAAATGTATTAAGAGGTAGTGCTGTAAAGATACAGGATGTTCCATCTGAGCTAATGGAGATGACCCACTCCTCAATAAAAGATAAAATCATTTCCAGGGTCCTGAACTAATTGGCAAGAGAACACACGAGGCAGATAATTTTTTCTGTCTAGTCTTTCAAAACAAAACAAAACTCAACACTCCTCCACACCCTTTCTGGCCATCCTACCTGCACGTTGGAAATTAATGTCTCATTAAGTAAAGGAAGCCACTGTCCCAAAGGTACATTGCAATGGGATTTCACCAAGCAAAAAGATTGACTAAGGTTTCTCCTTCGTAAAAGAGACCCTGGCAAACCCACAGTTGGACGTGACAGATTCCTGCTGATTGACCAAATCTGAATTTTGTTAAGTGTAGGAACTTTCTGTCTAGCACATCAGAATACAAACTGACACTCTGAATATTTTATCCTGTGCAAAGTTAAGTCTCCCAGACTTTAATTCATCTTCATCAAAAGTTCTTATTGCAAATAAAATAGACACAGCTCAGGAGAGCAGGAGAGGAGAGGCATAATAATTAAAGCACAAATAATCAGAACATGTGACTCTATTAAAATTTATCATTAAAGTATGCTTTGTGAAATCTGCCTTGCCTTTATTGCTGCTTTGCCTTGATGAAGTGTTCTAGCCTGAGGCACTGGGTTTTTGAACGCTTGAATCTTGCAAAAACAACCCTAGGAAGGGAAATAAGGCAAGTGTGGCCATCAGCTGACTTGCAAACTGCCCCAGGACACGGCCCAAAAGGGGCAGGTCTGGGGAAGTCTGTCCCATTGCTGCTACCTCTCTACATTCCTCCCTCAGGAATCAGCAGGTGCCTTTAGTAGATGCCTTAGGGAAAGATCAGCCCAAAGATGCTGGCTGTAAGGGTGCTTGATGATTGCCCAAGGGGTGCCACTGGAGTGGGATACCATCCCAGTGCTGTGCCTGGGACTGACCTATTCATGTGAGAGCTCTGGGATTAGGGTGCCCAGCACTACCTTTGCCTCTGCTCTTCTGTGTTCAAGCAATAGCATCATTTGTTTGAAGCTTCTACCTGGCTGCTTTGCTCTTCAGATCTAGATCTGCAAATGGAAATCCCACCAGATGTGACCACGGTCAAATGTGTTTGCTTTAGCATTTCAGTAAAGACTTATTTTCTATGTGTAACAAAGCTTTCTGGGTGGCATAATGGTTTCATTTTGTTTATCTATATATATATGTTATTTTCGCTCATGCATTTTGAAATTTTAATTCATATTAACTTCAATTGTTGTGAGATTCTTATATTGAGACCATCCTTTTTCCTCATGTACTTAGTTTGTCCCTCCATCTGCAGTCTGAAAAGCCTTTCTATCTATGGCTGTCTTGTAGGAGCTGGCTGTTGCTCATGAATGGTTTGTGTCGTATTTGCTGTAGTGAATGACCTGGTATCAGAGTGTACAGGAACTTCTGGCATTTTTGTTAAGATTTTGTTTTCAGAACATGGAATCTGAACTGGATGTATAGTGTTGAGACTGTATTACTTTTACTTTTCTGCCTTGTTACCTCATGATGCTGTGGTTTGTATTACAGCCTTGCTAATTCTTCATCTGGTCTATTCAATTTCCAAGAGACTGTGCCTGGAAATAATGATCTTTTTCCCCTCTGTGCTACCTGTGCTTTCTCATCAGTGACTCACTCAGCCACTGTTCCTTCTCTGAACATGCAGTTTTAATAGAAATGCCAAACCTAGCAAGTCTACTCTAATGAGTAAGTGCATTCAAAATCACAGAGTGGATGCATTAAAAAGGACCTAGGGGTTTGCCCCCAGAAAGCTTTTGAAACCCCACGAGCAATATGGCTAATCTTTAGGAGTAAGACTGTGACTGTGGTGTCAGTAGTAGAAGCCCCTTCATACCCTGAGGGAGCTGCTTTGTATGTCTTTTCCAGTGGTAAACAGCAGAGAATTTGCCTTCTTACACACTTTACTGGGCAAGTGGGTGGGTAAGAATAGGTAGGAAAAGACTGCAGACATATTTTCTTCTCCTTCCCTCCTAAACAGTCTATTTCTGATTCAGAGGGGTAATAATTTACTGTTCACTTTTACTTAGGCATGGATACACAGTCAAAATCAACCTGTCAGAAACGACATGAACAACGTGGGTTTTAATTCATCAATTCATCAGTGGCATTTTTTTTCAAGGGAACTAGTGGTACTGCAGCTCCCCATTTTTTTGGTTCTTATTTATGCTTTATTTACATCAGCTCCTCTCCAGAGAGGAGAAATCATTAGCAAGGGATTCTTTTCTACTTTCAGGCTGGAAAAGCCTGTGTTCTGCTCAGGGCTGTTACCAAGGCGTAAGAAGCAGCACGGCACATGCAGCCAGGCTCCCAGCTTTATTTGCACAGGGCAGTCCCTCTGGAAGCAGGGATCTCTGTGTGAAACACTCCTCCTTGAATTATTGCTATTAAGAGGAGTGATCTGACCCATATATATCCGAGTTGAAAAGACCTCTGGGGTCACCTAGTCCAAACTCTGCAAACAATGTAGGTTGATGTGATCCTCAGGGATGAAGGTCTGCCTTGAAATCAGTGACCCTTTCTGCCATATTACCTCCCTCTCCTCTCATTTTGTGCTACTTAATCTACATTTTCCCTTCAGTAATTCTGAGCTATTACTATACTTTTATGTGCTTTCCCTATCCTGCCAACAGTCCTCCCACACCACCCTCCACCTTTTTATTAATTCTTCTTAAGTACTTTCAGCCTGTTATCATGTCATCTTTTCTCTAGGCAGGGCAAATTCAGCAGTTGGTTTTCTTCCTAACTGTTCTTAATACAATAGGTGCTGCCTTCTGAACTTTAAGGGGTTTTTTTTCTGTTGTTTGCTGTCTGCCACAGTTTTCTTTTTTCTCTGAATTGACCACAGCTTTCTAGTAGGTAATGCAGAGAGCAGCACAGATGTAGCCTTGCTAGTGAGGACTATGGAAAACATATTTCAATTCCATGCATAATACCTTTCTCCATATAGCCACAAGGCCAGTAATAAGTAGAAAAGCATAAAACACTGAGTTTTACAGAAATAAAACCAAAAGATACTAAGCACTATGGAAATCAGTGAAAGGCTGATTATGACAGAAAGATGAAGAAATTCATATAGATGCATCATTTGTATGGAATGATGTGCTGTCTTCTTCATGAGCCAAATATAGTTTTCAACATACAGATTTATACTTATTTTTTACTTTAAAAACCAATCTTTTAAAGGGCATAGGAGGGCTATTTCAATCCTTTTTTTTTTTTCTTGTGTCCACTAAACACTATGGGACAAACTCTTTTACTGATTATCTGATCATCAGTTCATATTGACTGTACACTTTTTTTTTTTTTTAAAACTTTAATTAAAGATACCTGTATGTGAAGCATCTTTCTTCAGAATATTATTTAATACTGCCACCTTCAGGGAAAATTGTATCTAAGCATTTAAGGAGATTTCTACATGGATTCTTACTATTTTACATGTCAATTTAAAAAAAACATGCTTTGTCTAGAATTGGAAGGAGGAGGACAGGCAGTGGTGGCGTTGTGAATTTGAGGAAATGAAAATCCTTGAACTTAAGAAATGCACAAGGGAATAAAGCATCACAGTTAATATATTAGACCCATATAGTGTCTGTTTCACAAATAATCTCAGATAATTCGAATTAGGCTTGCTGGTCTTCTGCAGTTTCCTTTTTTTTGTTACCTTGTCTCTCGAAAACTTCTCCCAAGCTTTCCTCTTTTCCTCTGACTTCTACAGTAGAAGGATAAAGATGATTTGTTAAGTGAATAGATTTGGCTTAGTTGAAATGCAGATCAAATTTCAACATGAATTTGTGATAAATATAATAAGATAATTTA
>JAOEGS010001738.1:17901-30442 GCA_025447755.1 Corythornis vintsioides
TACAAACACTTGGAATTATCTGACAAAGTCTTGGTGAATAACAGGAATGTTCATATTGCCATTCAGTCGACTCTCTTATGCTGGAAAAGAAAGGAAATTTATGTGATCATAAATAAACTGTGATCTTAATCCGTAGCAAAAATTGGTCATACCAAGTATTTGAGTCTTTCTTTAAGGGTTCAGTGAAAAAAAAAAAGATAAATAAAAGTAACCCTTCTAGGTAGGCAATCACATTAATAACATTTGCTTTGTCTGTGGTCTTGCCTCTGCTGATTTCTTCCACGCTAAGTGGGGACACTGGTCCACGGCAGAGAAACATTGATTGACTGATGGCTGGATCCCATTTCCTGGGTATCGAAAGCCAAATCCTTTTGAAATACAGCATTACATAAGCCCTGCCTTCCACCCAGAGAAAAATGTCATGCTGTTCAGTAACAACAATGGCAAACACTCCCCTCGGACTGAGGCGTAACGCTTCACTTCCCACTTAAATGGTTTTGCACTGTTGCACTAAAGAGCTGGCACATTACTCCCCACAGGTGGCTGCATTTCAGCGGCTGGGGGAAGTGAGTCTCTATTTCATCTTTCATCCATAGTGAGTACTAAACATAACACAGGGCTCTTCTATTTCCACAGGCTATTAACCTTCCAAAACATTTACCTCTGAGGCTAAACTTCGCAGTCCTTCAACTTCAATTCCAAGAAATGTCTCCATTCAAAAGCAATGTGTTAAGAGAGAGTGAATTAAGTCCCTTTGCAACAAATAGCAAGCATATGCAGGAGCTAAGCTGGGGTTTAAAAGGCTTTCTGAACTTAGTCCTTCTCAAAAGTAGCCTTTTATTTTAGCAAGTTCGAGCAAAACTGCTGCATCCATTTTTGAATCATCAGAGAATGGCAGTGAAACACATAACCTTACTAAACTTACTGAGCAGTACAAACAACAGATTTTGAAATATCTGATCTGCAGGATCTGTGGAATCATGTATAGAAGGAAATGTCTTGGCTATTTTCTCAAATTATGTCTGTGCATTGTATTACCTGGATTTAATCTGATTAGATCTAAAGCCAAATGTCCTTCTTCCCAAGGCAGATTCAGAAACTCAGGAACTGTCATGGGTTTGTCCTGGGAAAACTATAGCATTGTTCCTGCATCCACAGTAGCTCAGGAACTGGCCAGCCCATTGACTGCTGCCTTACACTTGAAAAGCTGTTTCTGTTCAGTGTGGCTGCTTGGAGGCTTATTACAATATACTCAGTGGTATCTGAACACTGTATGATCTCTCAGGTGCTTGAGCATGAATGCCTTATAAAAGCAGAATATTATTACTGTATACTCCACTTAACATGTCCACTTAACACTTGGAATAGGGATAGCTGCTTTACTGGGCCTATCTCTGTTGGAACCTGATGTCAGTGTGTAGTAATGACTGGTAGTTAATCAATGTTCTGCTTAAGAGCTCTGATGTAGTTTCTGCTAAATAAAGTGCTCTTTGTGAAAAGATGCACACCAAGTACTGTGTCTCTGTCCAGTTATGGGCCTGACTGCTCCAAAACAACCCAGTGTAAGGTGCACCTTCATCTCAGGTTTCCCTAGTGCAAGGCATCAGAACCTTTGGAGTTTATGGGGAGCACATCTTTCTCTAACAAGCTGTCTTGCCTTTAACTTCTTCCTTGCCAGCTTCAAGTATTTTGGGGCCAGAGTAGAAGTTTTCATGTGAATTCAGTAAGTCTCCTTGGACTATGGTTCAGCAAAGTGCAAATCAGGAGTTCTGCTGAATTAAATCTGTGGAAGAATACAGTCTTTGGTGGTGAGAGGTACTGTGGGACTTGGTACCCATGGAAACCCCTTCATTTAGCTGTAATATAACAGTATGTGAGTCCATGCCTTTTTCCATGTTGATCTTCTCTCACCTGACATACCCTCTTTACAGGAAAGTACCAAAAAGTATTTGATTTTTCTGTTAGAAAAATTATTATGCTAGTAAGTGCTGCAAATCACTGTAGTCTTCATAAAGGGATATTAAAATGAAGAGTTCTGTAATAATTTACAGCCATCATGGCTAAACACCTTGGGCTGTTGTATTTTACCATGGAATGAAAGAGAACTTGCCATTTGTCCTGTCTGGAGAAACCTTGAAGATAAGGAGATAATGACTGATAAGTTATTTTTATGTAAAAATTTGTAAAGTCACCAAGAAACCAGAAGTTATCCCAGCAAGCATTTAAGCATTCTTTTCAAAATTAGTATTCTCTACCACAAGTATTGTTTTCCACATGAGAAGTCCTTTTAAATATCCTGTGCAGTGGATCTGGTAGCTGCTGGAAGCTGTGGCTTATTATAGATGCTTTAAATAGACATGGTAAAAGTAAAATAATTCAAAGTCTATTCTGCTTCTGAGTTCAAACACTAGGACAGGTCATAAAAGTAATTCAGAAGCAAATATTCTACTTAAGGTAATCTAGAATACCTCCTGATTTAGAGATGTGAGAACAAAATGTAGCCTTATTAACTAAGCTGTTCCTAGGCTGTGAGACTGTCAGTTATTAATAGTTTGGCCCTGGACAGTTAGACAATAAACTTCTTGTTAACTGTTAGTAGGAATCAGTTTGTTGTGTTATCTTGATTTATTGTATTTCACAGGGAAAATGAATCCAATTAATGATTAGTTATATTCTCCATAAGCCCTTTCAAGTCGTAGGAGGAAATCAAATTATGACTGAGTCTAATGATGGACGTGGATCAAGATTTTTTTTCCTCTGTCATGAAATGGAGTATTATGAAAAGTTTTCTTTCTGTTGTCAGTTTAGGAAAGAAGAGTCAAGCAGAAAAACAGAAAAAGAAAATAAAATAAAGGGAAAGTTACAGTCTGCAGTAGGTGGAGAGCTTTTCCCAATTTGCTAAAAAATATCTTTTCCTCTCTCATCATCACCTTTCATTCCCTCTACTCCCAGCTTATGTTAAAATATTTACTGAGGCTGTAGCCTAAAACCACAGCAGCTAAACCACTTTAGTATGGAGTGAATTTGCAACAGGATTCCTATAATTTGTGCCCAGGGATTGGAAAGAATTCTGCATCATTATGCAAGTGGCATATGTAAAAGTCAGGCTAAATGGTGAAACAAAAAGGAAAAGAAAGGAAATTGCTCATGGACATGCCTGAGAATTGACACAATAGATTTCTCTGAAGCCATTCTGTCATATTGTGAAAATACATGCTTGGATCATTTGAAAACTTTTGATTATTTCCTCAACAGACCATAACAGCTCTGAAGCTTCACTGCAGTGTTTATTCAACAGACCAGCTCATTTTTGGTCTATCATGGAAATATGCATTTGAGCAATTCTAAAAGGGTGTATTTTACTCAGTGGACCAGAGTGGCTCCTCTGGAGCCTGTTACACTCTGTGGCACTCTGCAGTATGTTGCAGTTCCAGGGTTCATCCTCATCTCTGTGCTGTGCTTTTTCAGTATGCTCTAAGGACTGATTCCCTTCTAACCACTCAGGTGCCTGCATGGGAAAGGAGATTTCTCCAGGCAGCTCTATAAGTTGCCAAGCTTTTGTCTGTCTGTTAAAAAGAGAGAAATGCCTTCAGGAGGTGAGCAGGTCAGTGGCAATTAATGCCACTGTCCAAATTTTACTGGAGGATCATCTAAATAAGCACGATAACCTACAGCTTCCTCCATTCCTCTGGTAGTCCCTGCAAGCTTGCTTGAAAATCTTCATTTTCTGATGTATCTGTGAATGTCTCCATGACATTATCTTAAAGACATGGAATTCATTGTCTTTTAAAAATAATACAGCCTCTTGGCTTTGTCTTGCACTGCTTCTTGTCAGCATCCCCCTGCAGAGGATTTGTGTGTTTCCAGTGACCCAGAAGGGAAGGTGGTGCAGCAAGCTGAGGTGTCCTGTAAAGGCTGAGCTCAGGGCAAGGGTTTACTACTCACCAGTAGCATCTCTCCAGCTTGAGTGAGGGTGGAGTTGTTCTGTAAACATCAGTCACTCAAGACTACAAGGCTTTTCATCTATACCTGTCTTTTCCACAGAATGACAACACCTGAGCTTGATGTATTTGCCTCAGACCTTGTCTGAGGGGTCAAATACCTGAGGAAGAGGATCCCATGCTGTCTATGAAAACATTGTCTTAGTTAAAGGATGAACCAGAATCTCAGTTTGCTGTATGGCTGGAAATATTCTATATTGTCATCTCTGCTTCTTCCATTACTTAAGTTGGGGGGGGGGGGGGGGGGGGGGGAATGGGGGCACTGGGGTGTGCCAGGCAAAGTGGTGCCTTGTTGGCGGTGTCTGAGATGGGACTGGGGCACTGCCAGTGCTGGTTTGAGGGGGGGAATGGGGGTACTGGGGTGTGCCAGGCAAAGCAGTGCCCTGTTGGGGGATGGAGATGCTGTCTGGGGGGTTCGGGGCTATTGGCAAGTTCCCCCCCAACCCCCTCTCTGCCCGCAGTGCCCCCCACCCTCCGTGGCATCACCAAGCCCCAGGTGAAGAGGCGCAAGGGGCTGCGGCAGCCCCGTGCCGGTGCCACCCGCCGCGGTGCCAGCTCCACGGTCAGTTCCAGCTGGAACCCCCCCCCTGCCCCAACCCCCTCCTCTGTGCCAGGACAGGGGGGTGGCTCTGATGCCCCTTTTCTTCCCTCTTACCCCCCTCAACTCTCTTTTGCAGTCCCGTGGCACCGGCAACCCGCTGCAGAGCTTCAAGTACTCCCGGGGCCGTGCCAAGCGACCGCCAGTGCCACCCTCCTGACCCCTCCACGGACTGTGCCCACGCCGGGGGGGTGGCACCGCGGGCACCCAGCGGTCCCATGTGTCTCCCGAACTCTCCTTGGGTTGTCCTCATGCCATCCCCCCCCAGGGATGGCTGTGCCCAATAAAGATGCCAAGGCTTCTCCTTCACAGCTGCCCTCGATGCCCTGTGGGTTCCCTGGGGGCAAAGGTGCCAGCTCCATATCACCCCCCTCCCCCCCAAAGTCCTTATCGAGGTCAAGGTTGTGCCAGAGCAATAAACAGGGGGCAAGGATGCCAAAGGTGGGGGGGGGGCGTGGGGAGATCCCCTCCCCCTCCATCTCGGGGTGCTCTGCCTTTGCCACGAGCCTGGCACGTCCCCGCCCTGGTGCTGGCACTGTGCCAGGGTTGGCCCAACCCCTGCCCCGTGCCTTACGAGACGGGCGGTGCCCGCCGTGGTGCCCGGTATCAGGCCCTTGAGGCACCTTATCGGGGTACAGCGGCTTATCGGGGTGCAAGGGAGGAGGGCACAGCTCTGGTCCAAGGGTGCCCACTGGCCTTGAACGCTCCAGGGCACTGACGCTGGCACCCACCCACCCCCACCCCTGGCTTTGATAACAGCCGAGGGTTTGCTGCCCACACAGCGCCAGGAGGCAGCTGCTTCCTGGCACCCCCGGGCACACTGTCCCCAGTGCCAGCCAGGTGGGATGACTTTCCCATGCCTGGCACTACCGTGGGACCCCTGTCCCCAGTTGCCATCCTGGTGGGATGACAGGGTGCCCCTGTCCATAGTGCCAGCCTGGTGGCATGAATTTCCCATGCCTGACACTCTCTGTGGTGCCCCTGTCCCCACTGCTAGCCTGGTGGGATGACTTTCCCACGCCTGGCACTGCCATGGGGCCCCTATCCCTGGTGCCATCCTTGTGGGATGGATTTCCCATGCTTGGCACCACTGTGGTGCCCCTGTCTAGTGCCAGCCTGGTTGGGATGACTTTCCCACATTTGGTACCACTGGTGCCCCTGTCCCCAGTGATGTACTGCTGGGATGACAGGGTGCCCCTGTCTCCAGTGCCAAACTGGTGGGATGGTTCTCCCATGCTCGGCACCTCTCTGGTGCTCTGTCCCCAGTGCCAGGCTGGCAGGATGACTTCCCACGCCTGGCACCACCACCATGCCTGTGTGCTCAGTGGCATCCTGGTGGGATGATGGGGTGCCCCTGCCCCCAGTGCCATCCTGGTGGAATGAATTTCTCACACTTGGCACCACCATTGTTCCCAGTGCCATCCTGGTGGGATGACTTTCCCACGCCTGGCACAGCCTCTCCACTTCCTCCACCACCCCACGGGGTGTCCTGGGTGGGCACAACTCCCCAGATCCTCCCTTCACCACCCTCGCCCCTCTCGCAGCTCCACGGGGGGCCAGGTACCCGCTCCCCGGGCAGGGTTAGGGGTGGCACCTCCCAGGCGAAGGTGGGCAGGAGGTTGGGCACTTCCCAGGCCGGGTGGGCGGAGGGTATTGATCGGGGTTAATGATCACAAGGGTTTTACAGCCCCGCCGAAGGCTGATTGGCTTCAGTGCCATCAGGCCATGAGCCTTGGCGATGGGCAACCGCCCAGTGGGCACCGCGTCTTATAAGGCCTGGGCAAAGCTGGTGGCAACCCTTTGTGCCCTCGAAGATGCCGGGCTCCACTGCGCTGGTCGGCGCTGTGCTTGGCACCCTGCTGGTGCTGGTAGGTGCCGGGCTGGTTGAGGGTGGGGGGAGGTGGCATGGAAGGGGTGCCAGGGATGGGGGGTGGTGACCTCTGGTGGTAAAGCTGCAGCGGTGCCCAGTGAGAGGGAGGGTTGAGGGTGGCAGAGCAAGGGGGGAGATGGCAGAGTGGTGACCCTGGGTGCTGTATGGTTAGTAGAGGGGGCACGGTGCCCATCCTGGTGCCCACTGGGTGCTGTTAGGAGGGGCTGTGGGGTGGCAGTTCTGATGTGGTGCCACCCTAGTGCCCATCCTGGTTCCCATCAGCTGCTGTTAGGAGGGTCTGGGTGTGGCTGAGCTGACTCAGCGCCCATTGGGTACCATCTGGAGGGTGGCAGAGGTGACACGGTGCTCATCCTGGTGCCCACTGGGTGCTGTTAGGAGGTGCTGGGGGGTTGACAGTTCTGATGTGGTGCCATACTGGTGCCCATCGGGTGCCATCTGGAGGGGCTGGGGGTGGCAGAGGTACGAGGGTGCCCATCCTGGTTCCCATCAGCTGCTGTTAGGAGGGTCTGGGTGTGGCTGAGCTGACTCAGCGCCCATTGGGTGCCAACTGGAGGGTGGCAGAGGTGACACAGTGCCCATCCTGGTGCCCACTGGGTGCTGTTAGGAGGGGCTGGGGGGGGGGTGACAGTTCTGATGTGGTGCCACCCTAGTGCCCTTCGGGTGCCATCTGGAGGCTCTGGTTGTGACAGAACTGACGCAGTGCCCACTGAGTGCCCTCCGGGTGCCATACCCAGCGCTGATCCCTCACCTCAATCTCCTCCAGGGCACTGCGACCTTCACCCCCATCCACCGGGCTGGTTACTGCGCCTTCTACGGCGAGTGTGGGCGCAACCCAGAGCAGAATGTCTCGCTGCTGCCCTCCAAGGTGCCCTGCCTGTCCAACACGCCAGCACGGGTGGCCACAGGTGCCCTGCTGAACCTGCTCCGCACCGTCTGCCCAGAGCTGGTGAGGGGGCAGAACGAGACCACGCGGGTTTGCTGCTCCTGGCCACAGCTCAATGCCCTCCAGCTCAGCGTGGCCCTGTCGGGCACCGTCCTCGCCCGCTGCCCGGCTTGTGCCCGGAACTTTGCCAACCTTTACTGCAACAACATCTGCAGCCCCGACCAGAGCCTCTTCACCAACGTCACCCGCATCGTCAACCGCACCACGGTGCTGGGCACGCGCCAGCTGGCAGTTGTCGAGTACCAGTGTTACTACGAGCAGGAATTCGCCGACGCCGCCTTCGCCTCGTGCCATGGGGTCCGGCTGCCCGCCACCGGCGGCTACGCCATCGACACCATGTGCGGGCGCTACGGTGCCAAGCTCTGCACCACCCAGCGCTGGTTGGATTTCCAAGGGGATAAAAACAATGGCCTGGCACCGCTGCAGATCGATTTCCACCTGGTGCCCAATGGCACCCAACCCGGCGACGCTATTGTGCCGCTGGCGCCGCGAGCCTGGCGCTGCAATCAGGCTCTGGGCCCAGATCAGCAGCCTTGCTCGTGCCAGGACTGTGCTGAATCGTGCCCACCGCTCGTGCCCCCCTCCGACCCGCCGCCTCCCTTCCGCCTGGGTCAAGCCGACGGTGTCTTGGTGATCTGCGGGCTGCTCTTCGGCCTCCTTGCTCTCATCTTCCTCATCTCCTCCACGTATCGCTGCCTGCGGGATAAGAAGGGGGATGCCCGGCCCCAGCTGGTACCAGTGGCTGCCAGCAAAGGCAAGAAGCGCCTGGGTGATGCCAGTCACAGGATCCTGGCCAAGGCTTTCCGCTGGTGGGGCACACTGGTGGCCAGGCACCCCGTGCCAGTGCTGGTGGCGGCGGCGGTGCTGGCAGGGGGGTTGTCGGCCGGGCTGGTCACCCTGAGCCTCACCACCGACCCCGTGGAGCTCTGGTCGGCGCCAGGCAGCCGTGCCAGGCAAGAGAAAGCTTTTTATGACCAACACTTCGGGCCCTTTTTTCGCACCAACCAAGTGATCGTGACGGCTCCGGGTCGGCCAGGATCCACCTACGACTCCGTGCTGTTCGGGTCCAAGAATTTCAGCGGGGTGCTGTCCGAGGAGGTACTGCAGGCGCTGCTGGGGCTGCAGGAGCAGCTGGCGAACACCACGGCCCTGGCACCTGCCTCGGGCAAGGAGGTGATGCTGAGCGACGTCTGCTACGCGCCCCTCAACCCCACCGAGCCTGCGCTGGGCGACTGCTGCGTCAACAGTGTCACCCAGTTCTTCCAGAACAACGTCACCCACCTGGGCATGACTGCCACCCAGACCAGCGGCAAGGAGACGGGCACGGCTGACTGGCGCGACCACCTCATCTACTGCGTCAAGTGGGTGCTGCTCCCTGGGGGTGGCGGGTACTGCAGGGAGGGTGGATGGAGGGTGCTGGGCACAGCACAGCGCCCATGGGTGCTGGGCTGGGGTGGGGGAAGGGGTTCTGGGTGTTGCCTGCAGGGTGTTGTGGGCACGGCATGATGTCCATGGGGTGATAGGTTGTGGGTTTGGGGTGCTGTCTGTGGGGTGCCCAGCACGGTGTGGTACCTCTGGGGTGCTCAGCTGTGTGGTCAGGGTGGTGGCCATAGGATGCTGGGCACAGCATGGTGCCCATAGGATGAGAGGTTGTGGGGTACCCAGCATGTCATGGTGCCCATGGGGGTGCTGGACTGGGGGGTTGGGGTGATGCCTGCAGGGTGCTGGGCACGGCATGGTGTAGGCACAGCACAAAGTCCATGAGGTGCTGGGCTGCAAGATCTGAGTGATGTCCATGGGGTGATGGGCTTGGCACCAGCGTGAGTGTGGTGCTGATCTGTGGGACTGGGTGATGTCTGTGGGTTCTGGGCATAGCATGGTGCCCATGGAGTGCTGAGCTATGGGGCCGGGGTGATTCCTGTGGGTGTTGGGCTGTGGCAATGGGGTAACACCTGCAGGGTGCCCATGGAATGACAGATTGTGGGATACCTAACATGGCACAGTGCCCCTGGGGTGCTGGACTGTGGGGCTGGGGTGATATCTGTAGGGTGCCCAGCACAGCACAGTGCCCATGGTGTCAGGGTGATGCTTGCAGGGTGTTGGGCATAGCACAATGCCCATGAGGTGCTGGGCTGTAAGGTCTGAGTGATGCCCATGGGGTGATGGGCTTGGCACCACTGTGAGTGTGGTGCTGAGCTGTGGGACTGGGGTGATGCCTGTGGGTGCTGGGCACAGCATGGTGCCCATGGGGTGCTGAGCTATGGGGTTGACGTGATGCCTGTGGGTGCTGGGCACAGCATGGTGCTCATGGGGTGCTGAGCCGTGGTGTTGTTGCAATGGGGTAACACCTGCGGGGTGCCCAACACGACATGGTGCCCAGACGACCAGGATAATGCCCACAGGATGCCGGGCACTGCGGGGAGCTGGGCTCCGGACTCAGGGTGCTGTCCTCTCCCAGAGTGCTGCCCTCGGGGCACGGTGCCCACTGGGTGCCGCTCGGCAGGACCCCAGGCTACCAAACCCTATACTGGCAGTGGGGGCGGGTACAGGAGGCGGGCACGGGCACCAGGGCGGGCGCAGCCCCCGCTGACTGGGCGCCGTGTCCCCACCAGCTCCCCGCTCTCCTTCAAGGACATCACGGCGCTGGAGCTGAGCTGCATGGCCCAGTACGGTGGCCCTGTCTTCCCCTACATCGCCTTGGGTGGCTACCCTGGTGAGTGGCGCGGGCACAAGGGGCGGGCGGGTTGGCATGGCGGGTGGGTTGCCCGCTCCAGGTGAGGTGATGGGTGAGGCGGCTGTGCCCGCAGGCTCGGAGTACACGGAGGCCCAGGCACTGATCATCACCTACTCGCTCAACAACTTCCCCCGCCACGACCCGCGGCACGAGTGGGTGCTGAGCTGGGAGAGCCGCTTCCTGGAGGTGCTGGGCGACTTCCAGCGTGCCCACCCCGAGCTGGACATTGCCTTCATGGCAGAGGTAAAGTTCTTCCCTGCCTCACATCTCTGCTGCCTGGGCGAGGTGGGGCTGGGCGAGCGGGTGCCTTAAGTGGGCACCCCAGTCACCCGCCCATGGTATCCCACGGGGCAGCGCTCGCTGGAGGACGAGATCAACCGCACCACGGCCGAGGACATCCCCATCTTCGCCACCAGCTACCTCGTGGTCTTCGCCTACATCGCCCTGGCACTGGGCGAGTACACAGCCTGGCATCGTGTCCTGGTATGTGCCAGGGCGGGGCTTGGGGGGTGGGGGTGGGTGCAATGCCCACGCCCCGAGGTGTTTTTCCACCCCCTCACGAGCGGGTGTTTTTTCCACCCCACACCCAGGTGGAGTCGAAGGTGACGCTGGCACTGGGGGGCATTGCCGTGGTGCTGGGCGCCGTCTTCGCCTCCATGGGCTTCCTGGCCCTGCTGGGGTTGCCTTCGTCCCTTGTCATCCTCGAGGTCGTGCCTTTCCTCGTCCTGGCCGTGGGCGCCGACAACATCTTCATCTTTGTGCAGGAGTATCAGGTGGGTGGGCACCGTAGGGGGCACCCGTGGGTGCAGGGGGACCCATGGGGCATGGGACCCTGGGATGACTTGGGGACAGGGGACACCTTTGAGGACTGGGGGCCCCTTGGGACACACTGGGGAGAGGAGTCCCCATGGGGCATGAGGGCACTCTGTGCGGCAGGTGGGCACTGGGGCGCCTATGGGCAATGGGGGCAGGGATCTGCATGGGGCATGGGGCCACCTTTAAGGCCAGGATCCCTGTGGGGCATTGGGGCACCTTTGAGGCCAGGGCTTCCGATGGGGAATGTGGCCCTTTGGGGACACCTTTGGGCAAGGGGCGGCCCCATGGGGCAGAATGGCACCCTTGGGCACGGGGTCCTGGGACACCCACAGGCACAGGGGTCTCCACGGGATTCAGTGTTCCCTGCTGTGCCTGTGGCAGCAGCCCCAGGCTGGGTGGTGGGTGCCCCTGTGGGGTCCCCAGGGTGGGGGCACCCATGGGTGCCTCCTCCTGATGGTCCTTGGCAGCAGCAGTCACAACGGGAGCCGGGCGAGACGCGTGAGCAGCACATCGGGCGGGTGCTGGCACAGGTGGCACCCAGTATGTTGCTCTGCAGCCTCTCCGAGGTCATCTGCTTCCTCCTGGGTGAGCCGGCCACAGGGGGCACCGGGGGGGACAATGGGAGCATGGAGATGGGGGGCACAGTTCCATGGGGGACATGGTGGGCACAAGAAGGGCATAAGGACACAGAGGACAAGAGGGGCGCAGGGTGGGTATAAGGACATGGGGGACACAGGAACATGAGGTACAGGGTTGTCAGAGGCTGGGAACAGGAACACAGGATTCAGGGATAGCATGGGGACACAAGTGGCACAGACTGGGCACGGGGACATGGGTGGCACAGATTGGGCACAGGGGGATACAAGGACACAGGGGACACGGGGGGCACAGGGACATGGTGGCACAGGGACACAGAGGGTGCACAAGGAGGGCACAGAGGGCACCCAGGCACAGGGCACATGCAGCAGTTACAGTGCACCCATGGGCATAATGCACCCAGTGGGTGTGGGAGGGGGGATGGTTGTGTGTCAGTGGTGGGGACAACGTCACCGGGTGCCCAAAGACTGGAGGTGCCTGGTAACACAGGGTACCCGTAGGTGCCCTCTCCTCCATGCCCGCTGTCCGCACCTTTGCCCTCACGGCTGCCGTCGCCATCGCCTTTGACTTCCTCCTCCAGATGTCTGGCTTCGTCGCCCTCCTGGCACTCGATGCCCGGCGGCAAGAGGTGGTGGCAGGCACAGAGTGGCCATTGGGTCACCCTGAGAGAGTGGCGGGAGGCGGGGGTCCCATGATGGATGTGGGGTGGCTGGGATGGGCTTGGAGTGGCTGTTGGTGTGAGGGTGGACAGGGTGGGTGAGAGGTGCCCGTCGGTTGGAGGGTGCCTGAGTGGCCTCATAGTGGTCATGGGTGGTGGGCATGGGATGTCCTTGAGAGTGAAGACACCCAGGGTGGGTTTGGGATGCCCATAAGCACAAGGGTGGCAGTGGTTGGTGGGGGGGGGTGACATCAGGGTCCCCAGGGAGGGGGGCACAGGGTGGATATGGGGTACCCATAGACA
>JAOEGS010001738.1:30542-46616 GCA_025447755.1 Corythornis vintsioides
GAGGACAAGCGGAAGAGGCGAGAGGAGGGGCAGGTGTGCGGCGTTGCTTCGGGGCGCTTCGCGTTGCCTTTTTTCTTTATTTATAGGGGGGGGGGGGGGGGGGGGGGGGGAGATGAACTGATGGATTTTTTTATTCTGTCTTTTTTTTTCATAGTTATTTCAAAGCTTCTGGCATTAAAGAGCATAAAGACCAGTAAGCAGGGAGTTTGCATATGCAAATTGTATTCCCTTAATTAAAATCAGGAGCACTTGATTACATTGCAGAGCCCCAGAGCTGCAAATATGTAAACAAAGGTTACATGCTTAGAAAGGAAATTTGAGCCCTCAGTCATGTTTTTGTGATAGACTTTTGTTAGTTCTTAGTTTGCTGCTGCTTTTAATGTGTATCTCAGTGCCAAATTAAATTCTTTAGTCCTAGACTCGAGTGCATGCTGCTCTGTGGGCACACTTTGTGGTTATTTTCTTTGTTTGGGATGGTTTTGTTTTCATTTTGCATTTGCTCCTCTGACTTGGAAACCCCTTGCTTTCTGGTTGGTAGGAATAAAGCAATTAAGAGCAGGTGTAGCTTGAAGAATGTGTTGGGGAACCAAAAAAAAAAAAGATTATTAGGAAAAACAAGCCATGGGTTTTCATTTATTTTTTAATTGTCCTCCTGTGTGGCTTTAGTCCTTTGAAATCCAGAGTATTTTGTTATTCTTCTGCCTCCAGAAGGACTTCAACCAGTGGATCCTAGAATACTATTTGTAAGACATTCTTTCTCAGAATGCTTGTTTCTGTTCTTGCACAGTAGTCTTTAGTGGCTGATCCTCAACCATGTTGATACACCTATCCTTGATAAATTGGATCATTCAAATGACCTGATCACAAGAAAAAGAAAAAAATCTCAGCAGAAGTCCCTGGTACTGTGTGCTTGCTCTAAAATGGATAATTTCAATGATCTAATTTGTAGCCCAGTTCCATAAACAGTGGCTGGCATAACTGAAATCCCTGGTGTGAGCCAGGGAAGGAATGTCTGGGGAGGGATAAGTAGAGGCAGAGTAATTTTTTAGACTAGATATACCAATTTCACGAGGATACCTTGCAGATGGACCCTCTACATAAAGACAGTAAGTGTTCCATGGCAGTTTTTCATTCAGCCTTAACAAAGACCAGTCCTGGAACAGATCTGGGAATTAGAAGGACACCAGATACTCACACTGCTGGAGTATAATCTTCCCCAGGGTGTTTCCTTAAGATGTATAAGGTGCAGAGTAGGTGTGCTGCTCTTCCAAGCTGCTTTGGTACACTTGCTTTGCAAAGCAAAAGTGACTGCACGTGGCACTAGTCAGTAGAGAATAAGACTGTTGGTTTAGGGAAGAAGCTCTGAGATTTTCTGAAGCTGTAATGTGATGTGCCCTGTTTGCTTTTTAAAAAGAATATTGCAGGGTGTTTTGGTTTTAATCTTAATTTCAATACCTTGGGGTCTTTTCTGCTTACTCTCTGACTCCTGGTTTTTGCTGATATTGGAAGATAGGTAGCAAAATTCAGTATCTGCACAGACAATGCCCCCACAATAGTAAAGGCTGATATCAATGGCACATTTCCAGTTTGGAAATACCACTGACTTGTTTCACTTAAGGATGCCATTTAATCTCATCCTCCACACACAGCCTCTAATCACTTAGTAGTAACTGATGGTAAAAGAAAATTTGTAAAATAAATTTCCATAAACTTCACAGGTCCAATGAAAGTGTAGCTGACAGGACTTAAATTCAAGGCAGATCATAGCTCCTGAAGTGCCTCTCAGGGTACAGCCTTGGGTGAGACAGTTTTCCTCTGATCTGTGACACAGAGAATTCAGTTCTCTGGAAAATGGATCTCTGTGTTTTGTCTTAATTTTGCACGGGACTTAGTACCTAGCCAAAATAATGAGATTATGAATAGAAAGCAATGCATTTCCTAAAGATGAACTAGAACCCAAACACAAGGGACAAGTTTCTATTATTAAGATAAAGTATATTCTTTTGGCAGTTGCTGCACAGATCACATTAACATTAATGACAGTTTCAGCCACACGCATGTCTATCTCTCATTAACACTAATGGGCAATACATGCACACAGATCTCTGCTTAATACTGATGGGAATTACATATACGTGCAACACTCATTAGCATTAATGAGGTTTCTCCTGTGGATATCTAATGATCATTAATGGGAGTTACACGTGTGTGTATTTCCCATTAATATTAGTGGCACGTGCATCTCTCATTAATATTGATGGGAAATACAGGAAGCCACATCTCATTAATATTAGTAGGAGTGATGTACACATTGGAAAGAGAAAGTTATTCTTGCTGTATCCTCGATGACAAAAGTTTGAACTTTTGAACAGGTCTAAGAAAGAATTTTGATCTTCCTAGGAAGTTACATATATGGAGACAGGGGATGGAAACTGCAGAAAACTCTGCCTGAGTATCAAGTGATTTGCAGTTTTCCTCTTTGTATCCCATTGTAGGAGTAATTCTTCTTTTTCTATTCTTTGATATACCAACCACCTTGTCCACAGGAATTATAGCCTGAAATAGGATCTCTAGATGCCACTGTAATAATTTATCTGTGGATAATACTAACAGCCATATCAGATATATGCCATTTAGAACAGAAAGGAATATATTTGGTTTTAAAAGTCCCTTTGGTATGAGAGTCTTATTGTTTCTCTCATTACTATACAGAATTAGAATATTCACTGTCCATGCAAATTAGCTACAAAAAAACCCCAATGTTTGCAAATAATAGATGAAAAGATTATGATTGGCAAACATGACTGTACTATATCAGATTCCCTAAGACTGGAGGAGGTATATACTGCACCCTCCTGTGCCAGTAAGTCCCCTGCTGTACATGAAGGTCTCAGATATTCATAGGACACTTTATAAGCACAGCCATACATGCTCAGCCATCTGCTTGCATAAGACACACACTTATCCACACTCCCATTCACCCATCCTGGAAAGTCTAATATAGCAAAGGTGATTCTAGTGCTAAAGGATGACAGGTGTCAGAAGACATCAAGGAAAGTCACACCAATAATACTCTGTTTGGCTACAGTGGCATTAAAGATTGTAATCTGTAAGTACAGCTTTCACTTATAATTCAGAATTCAGCTGCTAAACAAACTAAATAATTTATCAAGTACAATATGTTCCAACTCCACAGCTTGAAAAAGCTGCAGCCATACCTTTGTTACAAAGAGTCACCAAATGGTGGAAATGTCAACCTCTTCTTTAGAGTGTTTCTTCCTCAATTCCCATGGTAGATAGCACTGATTTTTTATTTTTTTTTCCTAAAGATGTTATATTGTTTTTCTACTTTTCATCAGGGTGGGGTTGCCATGGTGATAAAGTAGGATGTCTTGCTGGATTTCACCTTTGCTGTCTTGCTTCATATGGTTTTCTCTCCTCAGAGCAAACATGGTGGACTCAAGACACATACAGATGTCTGATTTCAGATTTCTTTCTTGAGTGTGCTTGGCAGCTGCTCTCCTGAGACAGGAAGGCAGCACTTGGCAAGCAGCATTTCACATTCCTCCTCCCACTCTCTAATGGCCACCATCACATGTCTCCTTTGCTTTGTGTGTTCTTTTAAGACAGACAAAGCTTTTCATCAAAGACCAGTGTAAACAGAAACTTTTTTTTAAGTATTTCAATTAACTAAATGACCAAATCAATTCTTAAAGTCAGTTAAGGCCAAATGGTGAAATATTCTGTAACAGAAGCTGGAAACATCCATTTCACATCCCAGCAATCTGCCCAGAGCTAGGCTGGTTACTGCATTTCAAAAGCTGGGTTTAGGTTGTCTCCCCCTTCCCCTCTGTCAGTGTTTCTTGTCATCCTAATTTCACAGGTAGACTTCTAGAACTTCTCTCAGGTATAAAAAAGAATAAAAAAAAAGTCTTCTTCAGGAAGAAGACTTTTCATTTATATCTCTCTCAAGCATCTTTCAAAACTAGATTATAAATCTGTTATCTATATCTGAATTTCACAGTGGTAGCACCTTAGAAATCCAGATGAAAAGGATGGTAAATTTAAACTTAACTCACAGTCCTTCAGTTTGAACTTTGTGGATCAGCTCTTCTCTCCTTGTGGAGAACCATCAGTGGAAATAGCTGATATTTCAGGCTATGCTAGTGAATAGCACATCCCATGAAAGCATCACTAATATAATCAGAATTCTAAACTCCCTATCCCAGTAGCAATATGTAACAAAAGAAATAATAAAAAAAAAATACATATCATTTTTAATGTGCTATTTTTCTTTTCTTTAGTGTTTGGATTCTCTTTGCAATTCAACCAGAGTAAAATGGTGATGTGTTACATGAATTCATGTGGGTTACCCGTGATGCCTTCCTTTGCTTCTTTACAATAGTCTACTTGTAATGGCCAAGCTGAGAAAATGTTTCCTGCTTTACAGTTCAAGGTCTTATCCTCTGCTTTCCTTCTGTCTTACTCACTGGAGTTGCATTAAGTTTCCCCCTGATTTTACTAACAGTGCCCTGGCAGAACATCAGTGTCATTTTAAAGTATCACGATCATATTTGTTGTTCTGACTACATTGCTCTGACTGCCAGTCCCACTTTTTCTCTTGAACAAATACTAGAATTATTATTTAAACATTATAGCACCCTAGAGTGACATGGGCATTGTCTAACTTTTCCATTTTGTTAATGCCTTAGAAAACTTACAGTCTGGGTAGAAAACAAAAAGCAACAGAGGGAAATCAAGGCAGGGGAAGAAGGGTGCAGTGACACTGTGACTCTGCATGCTAAGCAGCAGTATCAGAACTGTGACATTATCTCTTTGGGGTATTATGATATAAAAAAAAAAAGGGAGACTGGAGGGGAACCTCCAGAGCTTTCAGATGGTTCTGTAGCTGTTCCTTCAGGAGCTCTTTCATAGGATATGTTGGGGCAACAAGCATGAAATTATTTTTGCTGCAAATTTGCCGTTAGCATAAGAGGTTGTCTTGCCAGATGAATGGTGCCAGGACTTGATTTCTTAATAAAGTCACTCAGAAGACCAAACAAACTTTACTTTGAGAAAACTTCGTGCATGTTATTTTGCTGAATTGAAACTCCTGCTTTCAACCTGGTAGTAATGGTCTGTGAATACAGGTTCACTGCTACCATCATGACTGGGGCTCTGTGTACTTCAGAAAACAGACTCTGTTTACTCTTTCTGCCCCAGACTAATACATCCAAGCCTGTTAAGTCACAGATGCATTGATAATCATATTTGTAGAGCAAACTGTGCTCTTACTGCTTCTCTCCAGGTTGCTTCTCAGGGCAGTGGATTGCACCTTTCAAACCAGACCCCAACCCAGTTGAATAATGCATGAAGTCCAGCTTCAGCCAGCACCAGTAAGCTTTTCCTCATAGCAGTTTTGACAGTGCCTCATTTTAGTTACCCCAAAGTAGGTTCTGCACAAAAAAGCAGTGTTCATTCTGTCACCTGAAATGTGCAGCACGTGGAGGTCTCATCCTGGAAAACAGCTGCTGACTTGTTGCTATCTGAAGAATGCACCAAACCCTAGGCAGCAAGTGAGAAGAAAATCAGAATGTCTTTAAGGGTAGTTACATTACTAAACACTTTTATCAGGAAATTTCAAAGTATTTTGTGTGAATATTACTATTATCCCATGGTGGGACTGAAATAACATCCAGATCTGCTGTACATGAGAGTTAAGGGATGAAAACAGGAATAGGACCCCTCACCTTGGCTTTCCATGGCATGCTGTAACTCTCACATAACCCCCAAGGTGTACTGTTCTGGTATTTGCCATGCCAGCTCAGCTGCACTCTCTCTGACATTTAATGCAGTGGCCATATGTGCACATGGGGGCAGGGGGTGGGGAAACCTATGTTTTGCTGAGCCTGACAAGACCTGTGATAATTAATGGAAGAAAGTTTTGTGACAGAAACAAAAAGGCTGAGCATGCATTTTGTTTATAGTCCCATATTTCTTCTCAAAAAAAATGGAATTTTACTTGCATGAAGAAGTATTAGAACTGAAAACACTCTTGATTACTGCTCATTTATTTATATATTTATAGAAATATAAATTTTTACATTGAATTGCATTATTAGAAGCATCTAATGCTATTTGATGAAGAGATTTTTATAGGCTCAAGGACCATATAGCTGAGCTGAGGTGCTGAAGCATATTATGGTGTGGTACTGCCTGTGTGTCAGTGTATGAGCTCTATCCATAGCTGATTCAATTGGGAAAAGCCACTAGCCAAATATCAGTTTTGTCATGTTTATAGTAACCATGATGTTTGCACTACCACATTACAGCAGAGCTTCAGTCAGATACAGTTATATTTTCCCTATTCTCCCAACTCTACATAGCATTAAACAAAAAAAACCCACAAACAAACAAACAAAAAAAGATAAAAAAGCTGTCTCATATTGCTTTATGCTGGGGAAAAATCAACACTTGCAGCTGAGGATGATTCCTAACTGCTTCTGAGAGAAAAAAAATCTCATAGGTTTCACTGCTGTAAAGCCAGTAAAACACAGCAATGCAACTGCAACAAAGATGGACTACATAGAATTGTTAACATGTTTAGGAAAAATATTTTATTGTAGTCCTTCCAGACCAGATAGAGATAAACATCTTAGATTTTTCCTATTTAGTATTTCAATTATATTACCAATGTTAATAGATAATTTGCATATATAATAGCTTCTCTGTGTTAGGATAGTAAAGTTATTTACAGCTTTCCTCTAAAAAGATTCACTATATGCATGCACTGTGCATTTTTTTGGCAGCTCTGTAAACAGGAGTATTAACAGCTCTTGTCTAGGCTGTAGGAATGACTCTTTCTAAGATGATAAATACTCAGTCACCCTTTAATTCACTTGCTAACCCTTCTGTTGAGCTGACCAGTAAGACTGTTAATTGGTAGTGGTCACTCATGACAGGAGCAGTAGTAAGTCTGGGAAGCAGAGCAAGACCTGTGACCTCCTTCCAAGAGCTCCAAACAACTGCCTGGTTAGGAGGATTAATTCCAGCTCCTTTCTGCTGACCTGTGCTGGATTCAAATTACTATCCTAAAAGCAAAAAAGCCTGGGCAAGGGACATGACAAACTTTAAATGCATTTCTTTTAGGACACCTTAGCAGAGGACAAGCAGAAATGAGTAAGACTGAACCTAAGAGATCACTGCTCTTCAAACAAACAGATAGGTGATGGTATCTTATTTCTTGTAGGTGTTATAGTACCCATGGGTAGTCAAAGAAACAGAGGAGTTGTAATATTAAGAAAATTAATATGCTGATGAACCAGATCTCTTCCACGTAGGAAGTGAGTTACATTTTGTTTCCTGGAAAATGGCTCAGCTAAATCAAACCAGAGTATCTGTGTGTATGCATCACTGCAAAGGTACCAAGCAGACCAGGTCTGAATATTCTTGGCTTCAGAAATTTGGTGCAAGGCAGTTTACAACAAGCAAAAAAAACCCCAAACAAAACCTTTCTGATTAAAGAGTATTGGGAAGGGCAGGTGAGACTCAATTTCAATGCACACTTTAGACACACCCATTGAATACAGCACTAATGCAAATCTGAATCATTGAAATACTCATTTTAGGGTGGACTAAAACCCCAGTTCTTGCCAACCACACTGCTTAGCCTGAGAGTACACAGGATGTTCTTGCCACTTTTCAGCTCACTCTGACAGGAGACACCAGTTTGTATCATCCCAGCAGACAGAGACATGCAAGTGAGGGCTGTTAACTGCAGCCAAGCACCTCAGAGCAAAATCAGACAAACTCTTTAGTGACAAAGATTCAGCATTAGTGCAAATGCCACTAGTTATTAAATAGTGAGGGGGGAGAGAGACATGCTGTATAGGTGAAATCCCAGTAGACTGATTCAATTTTTTCCATGAAGCATTAGTAAGGTTTTAAATAGCTGCAACCTGCATATTAAAAATGCCCATGTGTATAATACATGAGTAAGGGCACCTTGGCTGAACACATTATGGAACAGAACTGTCATTTTTACCCCCTTCACAATCATACTTTTGCTTGCTCATGTGAATAGACAAGAACAGTGAGGAGCACTTATCAAAAGTTAAATTAGACAGCAAATCCATGGATTAAGACTCTATTTTTTAAAAATAAGCATCCTTCCACCAGCTCTTTTCCCTGCTTTCTCAAACCAGGCCGTTTTTTCTGCAGCTCTTTATTTAGACACAAAACCTGGTAAATGATATTTTATCCAGCCTGAGTGGGGTTTTTTTTTGTGATTTGTTCACCTTCTGCTCCAGCAAAGATGTAATGTAATCTTCATTTATATACCTAAGAGAGAATTCAGATAGGGGGAAGTATGCACTCTACTGAAAACAGGCTGCTACAAATGCTGTGCTTGATATATATGAAGTTTGGTAAAAAAATCTCTCTGCAGCTGTTTGTCTTTGTAGGATGAGAGGGTATAATAATGCACTTGCAGGGCAGGAGTGACTGAATATTTCATCAAGATATGTAGATTTTTATGCTGTGCTATTCAATAAAATACATGTTTATTTTGACAAGTTATGTCTTGCTGGCTCATGAGCCTATTGCAAGCAATGAAGAAACAGAATTTTTGGATCAAAGTAGCTGGACTTTTTCCTCTCAAGTATTGGTTCCCTGAATAACCATCATTTTTGCAGCTCTCTGAAGAAAAGCTCTCAATTCAGCTTTTTTATGATTCTAATGATGGAAGAAAAAAAAAAGAGAATGGCATGTTTGCTGGTAGAGGTGGCTCTTGGATATGGCACTGGTTTTAAGCTCTCAAGCAAGTGGAAAAATGAATAGCTCCAAGTGATAAACCTTATGAATTGCTGTTATCAGTGAGAGCTTGCTTAGGAAATGAAGTGCATGCCTCCACTTCTATTTTGTATTCCATGGAAATTAAAACCATTTTAGGCCCTGCGTGCAGACCTTCACAAATATCTGAACTGTATTTTTTCCATCTGACTCACATCTCTGTGAGTCATTTATAGCACTTTCATATGCAGAGTGATTTTTCAGACTATTTATGATGCTCCTTTGAGTATACTTAAGAAGTCGTTTTTAACAGGGGCAGGGCACATGTGGAAAAAAGATTTCTTTTGGACAATATGCTGATAGAAATTACAATGATGCTTAGAAAATTGAAATCCTTCCCATTGTAATCACAAGCAATTTCTAAGCAGGAGCAGGCTCTCTTACCTGTTTTTACTCCATTTCACCACGAGTAAGGAAATCAAATTTGCCCCTTCTTGTGTGAACTTGACAAATCATGCAATCTTGGCAACTCTAAGACTTCATAAGGCCCCAGAGTTGAACAAAAGCCCCAGACTTCAAGCAGCAGCAGGGCAGACTGCCTCAGCCCTCCACAGGCTGTGCCAAAGGAGGTGGCAGGGAGGACAGAGTGACAGAGAACAACCTTGAGAGACAACATTTTGGCAATCTCCATTGTACCTGGGAATAAAGCTCAGTACTGCAGGGAAAAAACAAACCCAAAAGGTGCAAGATCACTAAAATGGCAGAGCCACTGTGTTTGCTTAAAGAAAAAATCAAATCAGCAAACAAAGGCGTTGGCAAGTAAAGGACTCGGGGGGGTCAATAATTTTCATTTTGGCCACTTAAAACAATTCTTCAAATCCAATGTGATAACTTTTATGTCTAATTGGACACTGAAATCACTTACTTTTTGAAACGTAGTGAGAAAAAAAATATCTTTCTAACATCAAAGTACAAAATGTAACCTGTGATCTTATTGTTCTTATTTTAAATATGAATGAACATTTCTTATTATAGTGGAACAGATAAAAAAATGTGTGGATCAATAAATGGTGCTTCAGTAATAGCCAGCAGAGTTGAGGAAGGGCAGCAGGGGATAAAAAATAGCTTGAGGCTGCCTTGTAGTTGTTACTTCCCTAACTTGTGAAATCCACACCTCTGGATTTTTTTTCTTTTTTTTTTTTCCTTTATTCTTTCTCAGCAATAACTTCAGTCAGCTTATTGATTTGTTTTTATCCCAGATTTTAAAATTGTAAAAGTGGTTGTGACTCCTGGTTTGACCAGATACCATCACCTTGACAGCACTTGTTCTCTTGAATCACAGCTACCTTCTTGGATATGGAGGCCCTGCTAGATCTCTGGATGGGAATCAGAAACCAATGTTCTCTTCCTGCACTTATTTGCAGCACATTGGTGGCTTTAAGTGACCTTTACTAATAGTTTCTTGTTTGAGCACTCATGTTTTTAAGCCACTACACGATAATATGACAAGCAGAAGACACAGGGTCAATTATTTATCAATGTGGATTAAGGAACAAATGAGAGGGTCAATACACTTATTATATGATGATATGGCTAATCAATGTGTGCTCAGTCTCTGTTTGATCTGCATGACTGAGTTAAATCCTGCTCCTCTGTGGGTTTAGAGGGCTCCTTTGCATTGCAGACAGCCTGGTTTTTTTCCTATGGAAAAAGCAGTGAATGGCCACATAGGCATGGGCAGGGTGGGCTGCACAAAGCTAAATTTCTTTGCTTGCTCACATGGTCCTAATGACCAGTAGCATAATGAAGCAAACAGTTGAAGAAAGAAGATTTCTGGAATGTATTATCAATTTAATGCTACACACAGAAATGTGAGCAGGCAAGTAGATGTGTCATGTCACAGCAGCATGAGGCTCTGCTGACTCAGCTTCCCCCTCTGTAAAGGGACTTTACAGATCCAAAAATGTTTAAAACCAATCTGTAGATTGTGCAAGATTTGTTTGTTTGCTTGTTTTCCAGAAGGCTATTCCTAGTTAAAAATGGGTTCTAGTTAGGACACTCCTTCATGCTCATTTTCTTTTAGAACATCTCCTTATTTCCATATTCCATTATTCTATTAGCCCACTCTTAAGTTCCTCTCCCAAAATATTGCTAATTATTATACCACCCTTTGTCAACGTTCAGCTATTTGACATCATTCTCATAGATATTCCCCCTCAGTCAATTTTTTCTTGTGTTTAAACATCAACATTGCTTTTTGTTATTCTTTTTCCCCTAAGCTAGCTCACCATTTATCATTGCCCTTCATTTATAGCTTGTCAGCCAATTTTAAATCCATGAGACAGTGCTCATCTCCAACCCAACTGAGATTAATTATTCAAGTATGATTTCTGAGCTATTGCATCTGATGTCTACTGATGCTGGGTTCAAGATCCAATATTGCTTTGTGTTGCAAATTTGTGAGCCCCACTGAAGTTGCCCTGTGTTCCAGCACATATGTCTGGGAACATCATTTCACTTTTATTTTTTATTGCTCAAGTTTCTGTTGTCAGCTGCTTATCTTAAAAAAAAAACAAACCACCACACCTCCAAAACAAACCAAACAAGCAACAAAAAAACCCACCTCACATTATTTTCCTGGGGATTGGAAGATAATTTTAATAATAACCAGAAGATAATTTTCACTATTACTCTTTATTCATCTTCTAAACTTCAGTGCTGTCCAGCCATCTGGTGTCTCATTAGTTCTGCAAAAGCCCCAGCCTAAAAGGGAAAAAAAAATAAAAAAATTACTCACAAGGCTAATTTTAAGTATGTGAATCCTAATAATGCAAAGGAGACTGCTCATATTTCTTGAACCAGGCACACTGATCACTCTTGCAGGACCAGATCATAAAAGAATTTCAAAAGATTTTCCCTTGGTTAATTGTATAATGCAATTAGCATGAACACTGCAGTGTGTACTTCACAAAGAAGTGCTAAGAGGCCTGTCTTAAGGTTTTCTGTGCATTTGATTATAAGCTGTTTATAAATCAGGCAGGCATCAGGTTTTTGACAATAGGAAGCATAAATGAGTGCTAACCTGAAGCATGGTGATGGATATATATTTTCAGGAGATTTGGAGTAACATTCCAAGCCTTCATCATTTCCTAATTAGCTCTTTGCCTTCCTCTTCCTTAAATAAACTTTTCTCTTAACCATCTTGTCCTCACTGATATACATATAACACCACAGCTTATTTGCCTTACATTCTGCAACCAGAATTATCTTCTTTTTTAATTAATTTTTTTTTTTAATTCTAGAAAGGTGTTACTGCAAAGAAACAACTTTTTTCTCTTACCTCCTTTTTTGACTATAGCTGAGAAACACCTTTCAGTTTGGTGATGCAGTAAAAACGTCTACCCTTTGCCAATTTTAGAGAGTCATTACTAAGGTGTGAACCATTCTGTGAAAGGCAGCTTGCTATTGCTAGCTAGCAAAAATAGCCTTCAAACTCCCACTCTTTGAACTTGTGACTCAGTCTGGCATCTCAAATTCTCTTCTGCTAATTACAAAATACTGATCTTGCTCATCACCACCATCACAATCACACCTAGCTAGGAAGAGAATTCTGCTTCTCCTGGTCAACTGCAGTGTCTCATGTTGCATTATTGAATTAAATCAGTTTTCACAGAGCCAGATTTCCACATTCCTCCACAAAATCCTGAATGTTTTGTAGTCTCCTGGATTCAGATTTGGTAATGTGGAATATGCAGGATGAATGTCACTTGCTGTTGTTATTTACAGAGCCTACCTCAGCTCAGGAATGCATTTAGCTGTGTATTTTGTTAAGCAATATAGGAGGTTTTATATTTTTATCTCTTTGAGTATGGATCAGGGAAACAGAAATCAGGTATGTTTTCTCAGGACCTGTAGTAAGTTTGAAAGTGAATTTCCTGAAACCCAGCAAATGTCTGCAATGCTGTTCTGAAAAGGTAAGGCCTCGAAGACAGTTCCTAACTGCTAGAAAATATTAATAAGAAAAGGCAGAGGCAAATTTACTTACCTACCTCTAACTAGCTTGAGACAGCAGGGGGTAGTTCAGGGTTTTTTTTATTATTTTTTTAAATTTTATTTTATTTGTTATGCATTTTGAACCAGCAGGAGAGAGGAACAGCCCACAGAAAACTCACCCAGGAGAAACAAACTGGCCAACTATGTACCAATGTAAAAAATCAACAAGTACTACTTCCCTTAAACCACAACCAAACCACAACATATCCCCAGTGGGTTCTTTCCAATTAAATTCCCATGCTATTCTTTAATTTCAGTCCAGATGATAAATTATTCATGATAAGCAACTGTTTGGTCTAAATACCAATATTAAGTACACTCTGAAGAGCTGGAAGTTTACCTAGTTGGCTGTGAAATAAATGCTAGAATGAGAGAATTTCACAAGTAAGGAAAGAATTTGCATGTAAACGTCCTGGTAAAAGAAGAAAGTGACTTTTAGACAGCCTCTAGATTAAAAACATTGTGATTCCATTTCAGGTTTAGCATAATAGTCCTTATGAGCCAGTATGTTCTCTGGGATAAAAAACATAACACCTCCGGAAAGAAGAGACTTAAGTGGAACCAAGTCAGTTCAGGATCATTTAATTCAAAATCTCCACATAATTTCCTTTTATTTAAACCATTATTAAGAAATATCCTTCAGCTTATCACATGTGAAGCATAAGCTTCCTTTGGTATTAACTTTGACACTTTGGGGATTATATTAATTTTGGTGATAGTACCTGTTAGTGAGCATTTGATTGCCCTCATTGCAGAAGGATTTACTCTTGTTATTGATTTGTTGGCAAATATATTGGGTGGAAATCCCCTGGTATTGCTGGTAGCTGCAGATTCCAGATTTTATTGGATTTGTGAGCAATTTTCCTCTGTGTTTTAACTTGTGATCGCTTCATAAAAAGAAGAGCCTAGGAGTAAGGTGAAAAACAAATGCTTGTTTTTATTTTGCTGAAAATGAAAGCGCTCTTGTTGTGCTTTGTTCCTGGTTGTTGATTGCATTAATCTGCTTTTGTCATGGTTTTTCTTGAGACACTGAGAAGATACTGCTATAGAATCCAGTAAGAGAGAAGTCATTACCTTTAATGGGCAAAGGGTCATCAGGGCAAATCTCATTTCAGGCAGAGGGTAGAAGTCAAACCTATTCACCCTTTAGTTACCACACATAATTGTATGGACAGGTGTGACTTGTTTTACGGCGCTGTTTTCCTCCTAAATATTTTTATTCAATCCTTTTGGCAGGGGTTAATGAAAGCCAAGAATAAACAGAATTGAATCTTGCCATCCCAACCCCTGAAACCAGGGTCAGAGGCAACCAGGCAGCTTTTTCCCACTCAAACACCATGGCAGACAGGCACTGGGGCTAATGGGACACAGAGAGGACTTCCCTTTGCCTGAAGGCTGACTAAAACCAGGGAGCATCTCCAGACATCCATACATCATGTGATGATGACAGTGAGTGTTTGGCTTCCCCATTCCAGTGCTGTGCTGTTGTCTATGCTCCAGAAATATATATATATATATATTCTTAGTCCCTGTTATCAGGTCCCCAGGAGAGGTAAATTGATTTATCTTGATCTATTCTTTGCACATGGTGCAATCCCTCTGTCTTTACACATTTTTACAAATTTCTGGTGGAGCATCATAGCTGTGTCACAAATAATAAATGCAAAATTGGGCCCCTAGGAGACAAAACGTCTCCTCTTTAGCTTTTCATTAAGACTGATTCATAAAACTTGATCAGAATTAACAACAACAACAGCAAAAAAGGGAGTTTAATTAAGCCCATATTGGGAAACGTCTACAGAAATAAAGTGTTTCATTACATTCTCTTATATCCTACCATATTCATCCAATTAAAGTTAGCACTCAAGTTATTTTTAAGCTGCAGTATGAATAAGATAACCTAAGATATCATATGACTGCTCCAGCTGAGACATTGTAGTTGAAAGTCATTTTTTTCAATAAAAATAACAGTGAATAGTGCTATTAATTCATGGTAATGATGCTACTGGGAGAAGTGTATGACTTCCACTGCTGAATAATCAACAAAAGTAAATTAGCTTTAAGTAACAGAATGCATCTGCATGTGTACGTCTGTGTCTGTGAGTCTGTATGACCTTGAGGATAAAGAATTGAGAAAAGCAAATTAAATACAGTTCTAAGCATCCTAAGAACTTTCTTCTAAGTGATCTATTTTGAAATGCAGTCCATAGGAATTTAAGGCTCTTCAAGGCAAATTGCCATTCTCTTCTAACTAAAGTGTACAGATGTATGCTTCTAAATGAAACCTTTCAAAATTTCATCTTTAACACAAGAAGAAATATGGCTCCTGGCACATGAAGAAACAAGAGTGCCACACAGGAAAGGCCACTCAATACTTGATTGCCACCTGAGGTGATGATTAAGTCATTCAGGTCAAAATGTATTCCTTTATTTTATTTTCATATGCCTGCAAGCTAAGCAAATGACCACTAGCAGAAAGTGATAAAGCAACATTTTTTAGTCTCTCCCTTACCCAGGCAGATTAATGAATCTCTATCAAGTTAACAAGCTGACACAGAGCTGCATTTAAGGCACTGTTTGGTGTTTTGAGTAAATATTCTGCACAGATGTTTTTTTCCTAACTCCCATTCTTTCAGGTAGTGCTCCTCCTACTTTTGCAATAATAATAAAAAAATAATAATGATAAATAATTCAGTTTAGGAAGAAAGAAAATACATCATCTTTTGCCACAGATAATAATGCAATTTAAAAGGGAATGTGCAATGACCTAGACTACACCCAACTCTATAAGGAAATGATTTTATAAATTATAAACTTCTAATTTACTTTTCTTAGCATAGATAATATAAACCCTGTGGTAGGCAACATCTACCAGTGTATTCAACACTGAGTAATCTTAGCTTGTGAATTCCTCATTCTTTTCAAACTGCTGCAGTACATGAGAGATCAAATATTGTATCTGATGATACAAGCAGGATTTTCATGTGCTTTCCAGACAGCAGAAATAATAGATGAATGAAAATCTCTGCCATGCAAATTCTTTCCTGGAATGGAAAATGTGTCTGTGACCTAGTTACTGTGCTGAGGTGATGACCACAGTATTGATGAAACATGTTATCTGAGGCTATAATAATTGAGCATAACACATAGGGTATGCAGTGAAAATTTCAGGGATGGATTAAAATTTGGGAACCCTTCTTTTTTTTTAATTCCTTCACTCTTGAGCTCTAC
>JAOEGS010001739.1:0-21365 GCA_025447755.1 Corythornis vintsioides
TTCTTTTATTTATTTTTTTTTAATTTTCTTTCTTTATTTTTTTTTCCAATCTGACCGAGTGTTGCCGTCCTTACAACTGCCAAAAATCTGCGCACGTGCCACAGAAAATACGAAACCGCTCAAGCACTAAATTACTGAATTCCTGTGAGTGCTCAGAAGATAACAGCTGAGGCCAGCACGGCCGAGGCCGGTGCTGCAGCCGGCTGCAGTCCCGGGGCTACCACCCCTGTGCTAATGAAAATCAGTGTCACCGGGTTTTGCCTTCACCCTCCCCGAGCGGCCACCGGCTGCGTTTAGCTGACTGACAGGCGTTTCGGGTGACTGACAACCGCTGCAGATGACTGACGGCCGAGCCGAGCTGTGCGGCGGGGCCGTGTCGGACCCTTGCAGGCTTCTGCACGCTGTGCTTCAGCCACTGCTCTGAGTCAGGGTTATGAAATTATGCAGAGAGGTGCTGCTTTTTCATGACATTGCGTCACCGAGGAGGAAAGACGGAACTTTCACAACCCCTGCAATGCTTCCTCTGTGAAGTACCGAAATAAACAGTCTGGTTTCTCATTACTTCCCAGCCTTCAAGACAGAGACAGAGGAAATAGATTTTGTTTCTTCTTTCTCACTTTGGATTTGTTCTCATCTGACAGTCAATGTGACCTGTAATACACACACCAAAAAAAGGAGTATTTACAGTGTTTCCTTGCTGTGTGTTTGTCTGGATGTTTTATCAGAATCACACACTGCCCAAATTATAAGACCCTTGCCCATTTCCCAATGTGCACTCTGAACTCGTCCAGTGTCATAAATTTAGGAATAGGATATTTTTAAATTAAAAGTGCTAATAGTAATTTACAAACATTTACATCTATCTAGGTCTGTAATGACTCCCATAGGTTTTTGTCATTTTCATCTTCGACCATTTGAGCAACTCCTCAATCAATTGATGTGTCAGAGCAGGAGCTGAAACATTCTCACTTTTTGTGGAGGACAATTTATGATTTGGTGAGTTCCATCTAAGCACAGTTCAGCACATCCTCCTATCAAAGGCCAAGTATTATTTCAGGCTGATTTCCTCATCACCCCAACTCTGAACCACACACCAACCTCCACCTCAACCTGCCAGTATCACACTGGTTATCCACAAACCCTAATAAAGGCAGAATAAGATGAATTTGTTGGGGACGCTGTAACCACCTGAAATGGGGAAGGACCGGACTTGATAAAACAGAATGCTTCCTATGAGAAAGATCCCCTGCTGTGTCAGCAGCCCCATGAAGTTCTGCTTCCTCATGCAGAAATCTGAAGCTATGCTGATCATCCCAGAGTTGAGCGATGCTGGGGTTCTGGCATCTGGTAGTTCTGATGGGTCAGAGGTGACAATGTGTATGGGTAACTGTAGCACTTCTAGATAATCTGAGGTAGGCAGCAGTGGGTGGGTGTCTCCAGCCAGCTGTGCATCGACCCTGCTCCAGACCCCCCGTCTGTGTGGCTGAGGGACCACAGACAGGGCTGGTGCTCTGCCCTGTAGATAGATGCCCTATCTTGGGTTTGGCTGACGCACGCATGTGGGCAGCATGTTGCTTTATAGATATACCATAAGACGTTATTGTGGAGCATTCTCCTCTGCTGTGAATCTGTTCCTCAAAAAACAGCTTTCTTCAAAAGCAGGAAAGGCTGCAGCTTCCTACAGCAGTCAGATTTAGGCAGTAGCCTGGCAGGGCAGTGTTAGCAATGACGACACCTTGATCAGTTTTTGCCCTCTGTTATCTGTCAGGACAAGCGATTTAAATTGAAAGGCTCTCCACAGCATTTTGTACATTCGAGTGTTGATCTACGAGCACTGCTCAGGGCAGGAGTCGAGCTCATTTCTTACCCAAGCTCCAACCGCCCGGGGCTGCTCAGTGAGTGTCGGTACCATTCTCCTCATATTCCTATCCACAAGGGGACAGTCTTTCCATCTCTTACCACCGAATAAAACATTTACAAGTTAGTTCCTTGAAAAGCTACCATTCAATGAATGAAATTTAATTTTCTTTTTTCTTTAAAATACATGTTTCATGCTTTATGAAAACGTCCTGGATCTTTACAAACTCTACGATATTACTGTATTTGCAGAGCTAATCGTAAGTAAAGTTAAATGAAGCTAATGATTGAAAATAGTGACTGTGCAGCTACAAGACAATCAGTGCAAGGCATAAACAAAGTTTCCATGATGTTCATTGAGTAATCTTTGGAAAGGGATGTCTATCCCTCTTGTTCAGACTTTTTGATTGCTCACTTCCATTTCTTTGACTCTTTCCAACAACATGAAAAACAGTAATAATAAAAACAATGTAATTTTTAATAGCATTTTAGTGGGAGACCTAACAAAGATAATATCACTTTTGGTTCTCAAAATGCTCACACAGATTTGTGGTTTCACATCCTAGTTAACTGCAGGTTTGTGGATTCATCTCCTAGTTAACTTCAGTGTGGTGTATTACCCTCATCCCTCCTGACAAGCCAATTTTACAGCAGCTGATTTTTCATATGGCCAAACCCCTGCAAAAGGTGGGCTAACTCTTCACTACAGTCATAGCAAATGCTGTAAATTACTCTGAATGCAGGAAGGAACCAGAGAAATTCTTCAGCAGCATATTTAATGCATTACATCCTGAATACATCTTGTCACTAAGTCTGCGTTGGACATTCTTGCAAGCAACCATATAAAAAAAATAAACAAGGGCAAAAGTTAAGGACTACAAGCCAAGGACGAAGAAAGAGCAGCGTTCAAGTACAGCCCTGTTTCTGCAACATAATGGTACCATTACAGGTGCCACAGCCTTCTTTAATGAAATAAATCTTACAAAATAATGCAAAGACATTCAACATTTTTCTATTTGAAACTATTTTGATGGAATAGTACAATACCAAGGTAAACACAAATATTAGCAGCATATGCATGCAAGTTTTCCTGAGCTGAATGTATAAACTAAAAATGGTAATGAGAAGAAAGAGCAAAGTTTAATTTGGATTTCAAATCCTCAGTACTAAGTCACTGCTCATGTCAAGACTACTCACCGAACTAGATTTTGTTAAGTGACCAAAGTGAAAATCTTTGCTTTCATCAGCATTAAGATAAAACCACTTCTGACTAGACAAAAGTGAAGTAAATTACTCATGATAGGCAAAACAGGGTTCACTAATCCTTAAATTAAATTTCTGGGCCAAATCTGAAGTATTTTAGTTAAGAGACAAAATTCACCATTGAACTGGAATATAGTGTTTAAAGTTACTTCAGGGAATAGGGTGCCTCTCCAAGTCAGACTGACTCAAGCGTGGGGTTACTGATGAAAACTGTTGAAAAGTGTTTGCAGTGAGCTTTATATTGTTTATAGCTGTCATAGCCTGGTTCAGAGTTGGAGAGGCTTCTGTTTTTATTTTCCTTAATAATGGAAGTAAATATTTACTGGATCATGGGGAGTGAACTCCTGCAGCAGACACTGCACAGTCCCGGTGACCACCTCCAGCTGTGTGCTCAGGAGTTTCCACACCACTCAGAAGTGTTTCAGGTGTCTCAAGCACTGCATGTATTTCTAATTTAGATGATATTTGCATTTTTTTTGCCATTCAAAAGCTGTCAGAACGCACTTGAAAACACACACACACATAAAAAGTAATAAAGAGAGCATAGTCTAAGGTGCTTCCCATCTAAGGAACCAGTTGCTCTGAGAGAAAAGGAAATTAGGTTTGCTATGACTCATCTTTGTCAGGTTTGAACATCTGTGAGTTTACTAAAAAAACCCAAAATTATCCTAGTCTTTTTGGGCATTGACATTGGGCCACCCATCTGTAATTTCACAGTTTCACTCTCAGGCATTTTTTAGCTCTATGCTGGTTCCTCTGACTTTCAGATCTGCTGGACCCATCTCTAGTCCCCACTGCTCTTGGGGCACAAAGCTGGGACTGGGCTGGGTGCACTCAGAGTTGTGGGTTTAGTGGGCCCCTTCTTAAATTGCCCTTATGGTCTTGGTTAGTGCAGATTATACGAATGACTCTCTGGAGCAGGAAATAGTTTTTAATTTTTTTTGTGTGTGTGTGATTGTTTGTGATTTAATGGTGGTTGCTACTTTTATACTTGTTTTCACTAGTCTGACTGTATTTTCCTATCCATCAAAAGCATGCAGACTTCTGAATAGACCTTTTTTATGTATTATATAAATCTATTTAAATGAATAAATAAATAAACTGCCACAACAGAGTAAGAGTGAAAGATTGCATTGATGCTACTAGGAGTAGAAATATTTCTGAAGTACCATCAAATCATCTGTGAAAATGCCATATAGGCAAATGCACACACATAACCCACAGATAGTGTTTTCCTTCAGATAAATATCAAAAATGCAGGCATCTGTTTTTATTTAAGTACCTGACATATCCTTCAAATCCACGGTGTGCTTGGAAGATGCCAGAGCATCTTCCATTAATCCTTTAAAGATCAAATAGCATTTTATTTATATTTCATATTCTGAAAGCACAGAAGATAATAGTAAGACTATTCGATTCCTAGATCTCATAAGCTTCTTCCTTGAAAAGACTGCTACAAGAAGGAGGCTAAATCAGTAGTAATCTGTTGTAGATAATATAATTTATGTTGCTATGTATCATGTTAACGACTATAAAACAATGTGCACATTATATTTTTTTTCATTTGCAATTTGGGATTCTCAGAATAAGAGAAGCAGAGACAAGGATAACCCATGTTTTCCATGAAAGATTCATGGAAACTGAAAAACAAGGTCTTTTAATAGTTCATGATAACTGTTTTTCTTGGCTTAAGTGTAGGGTTTAAAAAATGGTGCTCATTGTTTTGCTTGTAGTTCTTTCATGCATGGACAATCATGCTGATGATGCATTTACTTCAAGTGAATTTTCCAATTGAAAAAGTGCTCTTGAGTAGTTTAAGTGCTATGAATCACCAAAACCTCATCTAAGTCCCATAAAAGCACTGGCTGCAGAAAGCAGCCCTGGAAAGAAGACATATTGGGATTGTAGTGCGTGATTCAGCTGAACGGAAATATATTTTGTCAACACAGAAGAAGTTGAAGAATCTGAGAGTTCTGTAAAAGCAAAATTATCATCTGCTAGAAAGAGAACAATTAAATGTGCTGCACCAACCCCTCAGTTGTTCCTCACTGGTCTGAAGCCAAGGTTCTATATGTGGGAAGTTCAGACCTTGAAACACAGGATTTTTGTGGGATATATTTAATTTCTCATCACTTTCTCTACCTTTTATTTCTCTGTTGTGTCTCTTTTGTCCTAATTTCCCTTGGCTTAGTCTGTTGGAAGCTTTCTTTTTCCTGTATGCACTGCCATTTGGACTAGTATTTCTGAGACAGTATCTTGCTACTATGAATAAAAGCGATCTATTTATTTCTGATAAAATAATATTTCAACTGAAACAACTATGCATCATAAATATTTGTCAGGGATACATTAATAATTTCAAAGTTATTTTCTGGTTCTTTAGTACTTTTAATGTAAGCCTACCTTTGAAAGTAGATACAACTATTCCTTAAATCATAGTATTCAAGCTTTTCAGAATTTTGCAATGTTAATTGTGATTGTTTTCCCAAGATAACTTGGGTACAGGTTAAGATGTTTAACAAGTGCTAGTGAAGATTGCCTATGTGGTCTGGGCACCAGAGAGGGGAGCACAGCTGAGCTGTCAGCACTGGCAGGCTGCCCTTCCCCAGTGATCTGGGGGCATTGTCTGGGACAAGATTGGTTTGGATTATTATTTTTTTTTTAATAAAATATTAATCTACAAAACATAAGAGTTTGTTCCTTCTGTGTCATCACCTCCACTGAAACAAAGCATCTTGTCCGTAGTGTTAGTTTTGTTACCTCTCTTTGTGAATCTGAAGTGTGTCAGAAATGTGCCTTTAGGGAGGAAGATTCCTGAGGAAAATGGATGGTTTATGCCATGTTTTATTTTGTGGTGACACTGTGCATTCACAAAACGGATAACCTCACTCCAGGGATTAGCATTCATGTGCTATTCTTTAAAAAAAACACTTTGTGAAGGTGAAATGTAATTAAGTAGCTTACACTCTCTGATGAGCTTTTTGAAGAGTAACTGTAGAACAAGTAGGAATAAATACATTCATTGTCTTTTGGTTTCTACAGCTTTCTAAACCACATGGCCAATATCTTCCCATTCTCCTCTAAGAAAAGTTAAAAAGTCTTGGTGGAGGTGTGGGAGGGAAGGAAGCTGTATGAATATGAGGAAAGCTGCAAGAACATGAATGCTTAGTACCCACTGAAGAGATGCAACAGAGGAGGCAGTTGTGCCACAAAGGTACGAAATGATCAATGCTCAGTTCTAACTCAGCCTAATCCTCTTGAAGACATTCCTCCTTTAAGTAAAAGCTCTGGTTTAAATCAAGAACACTTTTTGATTTACAGTTAAAACAAATCAAAGGTACACACACTCACAGAGGTGAAAGAGTGACTGGGCACATCATTTGAAATAATGATCAAACAATTGAATGTCACTTGGAGAGACAGCAAAAAAAATGTTGAGAGAGGCCCACGTGCCTTGTTTAGCAAAACAGAGCCCTGCAGTGGAACACACAGGTTGCACACATACCTGGGTGACAATCTTGCTTCCCCTTCCAACAGAAAGTAAATGAAGAATTTTGCATTTATAAAAAATTGGCTGTTTGAAGTTTGCCTGGGAGCTTCTAATATTGCCACAGAACAAACCTACAGTATAAAATTGACACTTTCTTAGGGAACACTATTCTAGTCACTGTTCTTTTTGTGAACTTTCTCTGGTTATTTGTACACCAGAAATTTTGAAGTCATTACTAGGACATTCAAAAGGAGTATGGCTCAGGGTGCTGATGTGTAACCTTGTCACACACTGCTCCTCTTTGCCCCATATGCCACTCTGTACAATACTGCTTAACTTGTTTTCACAGCTGCCTCATCCATCATCTCTCACACCCTTCCTGGGGTTTCCACCTTGCTTATCTCTCCAACATTTTGCTTCACAAGGCATAGGCAGGATCTGGTGTAAGGGGAGGACCAATGAGGAAAGACAAGTCATGATGGAGGATACAGGGGCTGGTGAGTTGTTAGAGAGAAAATTGAAGCAGACTGTGAAACTTGACTTCTCTGTCCTTTACAGACTATAACCATTTGTGCTGTGCTGAGGTGCTTTCTTAACTCAAAATGTGAGAAGTGATGTGCCTCAGAGATGGCTTTGTTTGAAATTTGGAGTTCATAGTTTTTTTAGGTTGAGGAAGAAGATTACCTTGAACCATTGCAGGCTGGGGCTGACAAAAGCACAGCTGATAAGTCAATGGTGGTGCTGTAGTTGTGAAGACTGAGGCAGCTGTGGCTGTAGTTTATCCACCAAGTGTATCGGTATTTTCTCTGAAATATGGATGGTGAGCACTGAGGGAGTGCTCCAAAGCTCTTCTGGAGCCATTGATCACCTACATTACAAAGCACATAGAAGCGTGTCAGTTTAAAAGAGTGCTGCTTGATGACAGGTGAATTTTACCAAATCTCACTTTCAGAAGAAGCTAGAGATGAAAACAAGTAAGGAAATGTGTGGCAGATCAGTTACATGGGATAAGCCTGGAACATGATAAGCCTAATGCTTATCTTTAGAAAACAGGGAAAAGGAGAGATAGAGGCTCATGGAACAAATAATCAAACTAGCTGCAAGGACAAATTGGATTTGTCAAGTACAAATTGTATTAAACCAGACTAATTTCCTTCTATGACAGAATAACAGGCCTTGTGGATTAGGAAAGCAGGAATATGAGTCTGTAAAACATGAGGAGACTTCTGCCAGTGTTCCATGTGGAATCCCTGTGAGCAATAAGGGAAATATAGTCTGGATATGTTGGTCAAAACTACTTCAAAAACTAAAGAGAATAATTAGAGAACACTGTCACACTGGAGCATGTTTTAAGGGGAAATGTCCCAGGGGTCTGCCATGGACATGGTAATACTGAGTGCTGAACATTAATTCAGAGTAAATTGCAGTAACAACATTGCTGATGAAATAAAGAGCATATTTGTTAAATTTGCAGAAGTCACCAAGCTGAGAGAGCTGCAAACACTACCAAAGGCAGAATTTGGATCCAGGCTATACTTGGTATCTTGTGCATATATTATATGCACAAGAAATATGCTTGTACATTGCTCACCCAGTTGAGAAGCCTCTGCCAGCTTTACAGAAAAGGGAGATACCATTACCAATAAACTTTCACTCTGTGACTTTCTCAACAGCTGAAATTTTAGCAATTATTTTACTAAAGTCACCTTTGTCTGGGGAATACAAGCATCTCTGAAGAGAATTTGAGGATGGATGAAGTCCTTCCCTGTGATCATGTGTTACAAGCTAACTGGATTGTGAATTGAAGATAATTGGATGCACTGATATAATGAGCTAAAGACCCATGTGACAATTAATAATTCTACCTAAATAAAGTTCTAATTCAGTATTTTTGGTAATGTAATATCAGAAAAGAATTTATTCTTCCTCAGCTTTACACAGACGAGTTAGACTAACCCTGCAGCCTCCTGCCTGCATCCTTAGCCTAACTACAGCAGGGCAATTGGCAGCTATGTGAATCTAAGCAGGTGGACAGCATGGATATACAGGAGACACTAACTGGTATCAGTGCAGTAAAAACAACACATTCTTGTGCCCTGTAATGTGCCAACATTCACATAACCAACATGTAGTGTCTTTGCATTGCCCCATTTTGATCAGAGTTGTGGATATGCAAAAGTGCAAGTCTTTGTAAGTATAGTAAACTTCTTTCTTTATGTCCGAGCATTGAGCACCTCTTACTATTAAAAGTGGAGACAGTTCCCTCCTGTCTTCTGAAACCTGAAATGTTGTACAACTATTGCAATAAGATGGGACTCCTTGGCACAGAAATATCACATCAAGGGATAAAAAAACAGTTGAACATTTGTGGTTCCACCAGGTTCCTGGTGGGATCACAAGGCAAAAAGTTCAAAGCCTGAATTGATTTCAGGTTTTTGAAGGACCTATTTGGTGATTAAAGATTTCAGGTCTTCACTACAGCTTTCAATATTATTTCTAACATCAAAGCTTTCACAGAAAGATGGATGCATAATGGATCAATAACAGGAATAATTTTTGCATTGCCAACCTGTTCTTTGCAGTCATATGTTAAAGATGAAGTAGAGATATTTTCTGTCAATCCATGGCTTTTGAGAAATTACTTAGCTTCTACTGAGTCACTTTGTTTATATCCCATAATTAATTATTATATATAAATAACAAAGATGCTTTTCTCATACAAAAAGGGAACCTCAATATCAGGTTAAGGCTCTCCAGGCTTCAGTTCCAGTATTTTGTCACTTTCTGTGCTGTGTAAATAAATTCTGCTCCCTGTAAAGACAAGGCTGAAGATACACAGGTTAGAAATCACAAATGGGCTGAGATGCATGCTTCTGGCTCTTGGACAGCAGGCACAGATATGCAGCCCGCACTGAATGGCATGTGCTAAATTCCTAATCATTTTGTAGCTGTGAAGGTCTACAGATATCACAGGCACAGACTGTAGGAAGAAATAATTATTTTTTTTTCCTTGGAGAAACTCATATGGCTGGAAAAATAGACAAGTTCTCAAGCACAAACTTCTCAGCAGACAAAAAAATCCCACAAACCTAGAAAGCTTGTCTGTTTTGTTTTACAGCCAAATCAGCAGGTCTAACAAAATGTATCATATGTCCTGACAGATCTGACCAGCCTTCAGCCCTGCTGCTCTTTTTCCTCCTCTCCAGGAAGCCTAGTCACCACCCCAGCAGCAGTGGTCTCCCAGCAGCTATTTGCTCTGTGGGCACCGGTCAGCAGCCATCACGTACCAAACATCAAGAATGAAAAGAGGAGAAACATCACAGCTCTTCACTGGGCACAAGTTCAAAGCTCTTCTGTCCCCGGGAACACTTAATGAATCAAAGTCTCAAACAGGGAGAGAAATTATAGCAGAATAAATCACCATTGCAAGATTGGTTCAGAAGTCCTAAGTGAGGTAACATGAAAAACAAACATTTCTTTTTAATGTTAAAATAAGGAATTTGAATCTATGAAGGAGTCTAAGGAATTATTTAAAAAAATAGGGCAAAAGTTTAAAGTCACCTGCTACTAATGCAGACTTGATGACTTCACCTTCTGAATAGTTTGCTGAAGTCCAGAAGTACTTCAGGTCCTGCATTAACTAGACTGCATTTTCCACAGAAATTTTCCTTGTGCATGTCACAAGTCAGTGCTGGTGCTCCAGTGGCCATAGGCTGTTTATTGTGGAGCAAAGAGTCATCTCATGCCCAGGGTAAGGGCTTTGCCTTGTGCACACCAGCTCAGTGTCCTACCTTTTATTCTGAGAAGCCAAAGCAATATTGCCCTCCACTGGTCCTGAAACTAGTTTAGCTGCTAATGTGAATTAGGCAAAATCACTGTCAATACCATCAGGAGCACTTTGAAACCAAGACTTGGATTCCTGAGACATGTTGGTGGTGTTCCATCTGTGCTGGGAGCTCTTGCTTCTGAGGCTCAGCTGTATCAGGGACAGTCATTACAAGTGGCAGTGGTGTGACTGCCAGAGGGAGGGGTGTACAAGCAGCGTCCCCTCCTGTGGGGACCAGAACTCTGTGAGGGATTTTTGGTCCAGGAATCTGTTGCTCAGCTTTTTCTCACAGTAGATGGAAACTAGCAGTGTGGTGGGAAGGTGTGTGACACTGGCAGGTTTCACCCATTGCTGGTGACATGGAGGAATCTTGCTAGATGATGGGTATTTCTGGTATGGTGAGCAGCAATGAAATTATTAAGTGTCCTGACATATAAATGATCATAATTAGGCTTCTCATGAACAGCCCTTTGAAATAAATAATAGAAATTCACACCTATCTGGGTCCTACAGATTTTCAGCCTATTTGGGGCAGGCTGAAATTAGGTTTGTAAATCTCCTTGAGCACCTCAGGCACTCTGCAGTTGTCTGAAGGAGCTCTAGCAGTCTCTGGCTTGGCCTCCCTAGTACAGTTTTCTAACCTGCTGTTCCCAGCGTCACCTCCAGGAATAGAAGTGTTCCTGGTTCGCAAGGCATGCTTTCCAGAAAATTACTCTTCTAAGGATCCACAAATCTTACTTCATCTGAGTAAGGCTTGGTACTCCTACAATAGCTGTGGGAAATGACCACAAGACCACCGGTGGCTGGTTGAAGTATGAAAGATTTTCATACCATACACTTATTGTGACTTACCATACATAAGAAAAACTGCTTTAATTTCTACCATAAGTTTCTTTCAGGGAAGTTGGAAGAGGTACATGGGAGCAGCTTGGGTGCCAGAGGGGTTTCTTACATAGTTAAGGACTTAATTTTAGAATAAATTCCAATAAATCAGCAGGAAAGATTATGGGCTGAAGGTTTTTGCAATATATAAAGAATTATATCGGCCCTTCCAGAGCTACCTGTGAATCCTGTGCTGCTGTGATAAATAACCCCACGGTTACTGAAAGACAGGCAGCGACCGGTGTCCTTGCAAACTAGGAGAGGTCTGTTTTCCAGGCAGTGAGGTAGCAAGAGTTCCAGTTGTTGTTCTAATGCTGTTAATGGGTGAGAGTATGCTAATTAGTCAGATTAACTAAGCGGGTGAGTCATGCACTAACCCTTCTTGAAAGAAAGTGCCCATTTTGAGATGCTAAATGAGAACATAAATGCAATCAGGCATAGAATTCTTGAAAGATAAGACGAGAGCAGACCTGCTTGTTAATGGAGCCACTGAAATGTATTTGGTTTTGGGAAGGGGTGCAGTTTTCTTATACTCAGGGTTCATTTTAGTGGGGAAGGGTTCAAAACCTTCAGAATGATACAATGGATTTCACTCAGGTCTAAGTAGCTTTAATGACCTAACCTAACAAAGGTATTTCTGATACTCTCTGCTATGTTTGCACTGTTTGCACTTTTGGAAAGACTTCTTCCTTTTTTTTTTTTTTTTAATTAGAGGCATTCAGATGTTTCAAATGAAGACAAAACTATAATAGTCTGAAAAAACACAAAGCCCTCTCATTTATAATTGATGGGAAAGTATTAAAAATATTTATAGTGAATGCTCAGGCTCTTATACCGAAAAGCTACAGCTACCTTTGGCATTAGAGGGACCACGGATCTCATCCTGCAGTGGTGCTGGCAGTCACCACTGGGGTTAAGAGAAGGAGGGCTGGGTACCCATCTGTGGAGAAGATCTGAATCATTTTGTGGAGTGTGTGATCCTTTCCTTTCTTGCTGCACGTGCTCTGTGTGTGGTCACCTATTTTAACCTTCGCTTCATCACTTATAGTGCAGAAGTGCTGGCAGCAGCCATCTCACGCTGCCCTGAGTACTCTGGGTCCTGAGCTCAACATACCTCAAACGCCTGGCTTCAGTCCCTGCTCTGAAATCCTTGACATCCTCCCGACGGCCTGGCAAGAGGAGGAGGCACTGAGCTGGCTCCTCCTAGCTGTTCAATGATCGTGCCCATCTGTGGTGGTTGCTTGATCTGGCACCTCCGTCAGTCCTTTGGGCACTACGGGGTGTGCAGGTGCTGCTGGGGACAAGAGCTGTGTCTCCAGGCATGGGTGAGCCAGTAAGGAGGTCAGGCAGTGAGTGCTGTGAGGAGGGGTGTCACAGGGCAGAAGCTCCAAGGGAATGATGTCTGGGGAGATTCCATGGTGATCAGGACCAAGTGAAAAAATAGAAGGTCTTACTATTGCCACCTTGGGCACCAAGTCCACCAGAGAAAACTCTGCCTCACTTGTTTTTGAACGTGCTCTCTTGACTCATCTTTGCTGGAACTAGTCCTTTTTCTTAAAGATTTCCAACACTTCCACTCTGATTCCAAGGCACCTTCTTGGCAATAGAACTGCTCCAAGTGCTGGCTCTGCTCTGCAATTCTTTCCAGTGCCACTGCAGTGGCCACCAGTTTCCACCCCAAAGGTGTCTGCCCTTAGATGATTGGTGAAGTGATCCCCATATGTATTTGCAATTCTCTGAAGTGCCTTGAGGCTTGCAAAAGGCACTATATAAATCAATTAATAACAATATCAGAGGTCAGTCAGCCAACAAGAATACAATTTAGTTTAATGAGAGATAAATAAGACAGACAGAGTGAGAGGGGAAGAGAGCTACAAGGCTCCCTACTTGGTGCCAGGCTCTAAATACGCCGGCTCCTCTCTTTATCACAGAGATCATCAGAAACATGGAAGATAATTGTGTCATTGCCATTTCTGAGTCCAGTGTAATATCTATTACTGGTTTTGATGTCTTACTCAGCTCTGTACCAGTATGATTTTAGGAAGAGTGTACATTATTTTCATGAAAACAAATATGAGCATGAGGAAGCATTTTTCCCTTGCGTGCAATTCCTACTAAAGAATTTACATTCTTCTAATTTACTGGTTTACTGCACCACTTAGTGCACTCCTGAGATGTGCAGAATGTCCTCGCAGTTAAGAATGTGCAGATGAAATTTACCCTTTTTGCACTGAATCACTCACTCTTCCCTTGGAAGTCACCATGCTCTTTCCTCCCTCTAAATCTCCTTTAACCGCTCTAACAAAAGAAGAGATTATTCTGCATAGTTACAAAATGGATCCAAAAGGGATGGTTGGCAGTTTATTTGGATTTAGGGTAGTTATATATTTTTATGACCAGCCTGGTACTAAACAGGTGAATAGAATTGCATCGTTTTGCATTTGATTCTTCCTATTATATGGAAGTGTGGATGTAGGAATGAAAATTCCCCATTGTAGCCCTGGACAAAAAGCTGGGCTGCATCACTCTCATCAAAGTTCTATTTGGTAAGTTGTTAGCAGACACAGAGGACATGAGGAGATAACCCTGAGTGGGGTAGGACAGAGGGTGGGGGAGGCCTGTGTGGCAAAACAAGGAGGTGTTTCATGTTCAAGCCACACCGGTATACAAGCAGCACAGTCTGTCACAGTGCCTGTGTCCACAGGAACTGTTGATGTGCACTGGAAGATGCCTTGGGCTCCACTGCCCAGGTTGTGCATCCTAAAGAGATGTTAGGGAAGGCAGCAGCTCCTGTCCAGCCCCTGACAGAGGTCCAGAGAGAGATTGATTATTGGCGTGTGTGCTGAGAAATGTTCCAAGGTTCAGTATTATAGAAACAGCCATTACCAGCAGACCATGAACCGTGTATCTAAGCCAAATAAAGCAGTACGAAGCACTCTTGGTGAGCAAACCTATAGCTGTAGGGCAAGGCTGACTTGGACTAAAGCTTGACACAGTTTAGGGTAGCATCATTGCAGGCAGAACTGGCTCACCTCATTATTACTAGAAAATTCAGCTTTTTAGATGTGTCTGCACTCACTGCATGTATCTTAGTCGGCAATTGCCCGCATCGTGCTCGAACGGGTTGCTTGGTCAGACCTTGAGCTCTGTGCCCATGGTGAATAGAGGAAAAGGAGGCAGAACAGACCGTCCTGAAGCTCTTTTGACAAAATCCAAAGACAAACAGAGCTGACTTCATACACATCAACACTTCTGATGTTGCACCCCCCAAAAATTCCCCTTACATTTCTGAGCCCTTTCATGTGCCTCAAAACAGCGGCCTGTGCAAATCTGGGTCTGTCTGCTTCACACTGAGGTAATCCACTTGCAGCAGCTCAGATCTGGACATGAAAACATTGGTTCTGCAAGGGGACTGCTCTTTGTTCTCTCTCCCGCATGCCAAAAAAAAAGCCAGCCCTGGACACTGTGACAAAGGACTAGCTCAAGCTGAGGCCAGGCTGCAATGTAAACAGCCAGACAGAAAACAGAACGGCTTCTTTTATCAAACTTAACATCCCAAAGCTCTACTGATTTCGTTGTCATTATGGTGGTGATTAATTTGACCCAGAGTACTGCCACCCACTGTTAAAGCCTTCGCTGCATCCCTGTTGATAGCTCTCATGACAGAGATTACAGTCTGCCTCTGCATTGTCCATAATTAGTGCTTGTCAAAATGAGCCTTGCCTATGGTAGGCCACCACCCGTCAGAAACCCATTCAAAATTAAACAGGCTTTGGAAAACAGAGGACAGGTCATCCTCTAATTAGAACCAATGAGTACAGAGTGAAACCTTTTTTTCTCATTCATTACCTGTTGTTCCAGGTCTAAAAAAAGATTTTGTGAGTCTTCTCCATAGCTATCAATAAGTGTCCTCTGGAGAAGTACTGGGACACAGATTCTGTTCTGCAGCTGGGTCCTAAAACGTTTTCATGATTAATTCCCTAAGCTTCAGAGTTTAATTGTTGTGTTTGTAACAGGGCCAGTGCCATGGCACAGTGACAGTCCCTGTCTCATGGTCCTAAGCAGTGGACCCTCAGGAAGGCAGGGGCTGGGCACATACTGGGGAATACCTTGTGCCAGGAGGGGAACCCCGGGCAGCATTCGGATGAGTCTGTCACACATTTCCACAGCATGGAGGAGAGAAGAGGGAGTGAAACCACAGAGCAGTGGCCTGCCTGATGGTCTAGCATAGAAATGAAAAGTTTATAGTCACTGGGGTGTATTCTGAGGCTTCAGTCACCAACATTTCAGGCTGAACTAGACATGGAGTCTAATACACAATTCATTTTGCGAGGCAAGGCTACATAAAACCCTTTGCTTTTTTTTTTTAATTTTTCCTGTAAGAAGAATGACAACCCTGAATGAAAAGACTCAGTAACCACATCCAGTATCACTAAGGATTGCAATAAAAGGTTTTCAGATAAAGCTCTGAAGTACAGGGCCAAAGATGGACACAGAGATGGTAAATGTGCTCAGAATAAGTAACCACACTGGAATCAACTGATGTTGATATCCAATAATATTATTCATGCAACAAACAGGAGAGATGGTGGCTTTGTGAATGGAAACCTGAATACATATAGCTATGAACATTCTTCTGTCTGGAGCCACTGTCTGAAAACAAGAGGAGGGAATCCAGAGCGTGATACCCTTGTGATAGTCAAAATAGACCACTTCATTTCAGGTACTGGCAATGCTCAGTAGCTCTTGAAAACATTGGAATATATCGCGGCAGAAGTGAATGCTTGGAGAATACTTCAAGGAGGAGGTGCTGTGCCACATATAATGCTTCACAAATGTCTTTCATTTTATTCCACTAAAAGAAGCAAAAGAGTGTAAAAGACAACATTATTCTTTTTTTCCTGAATGCCCAGTCACTGATAAAAGTGTCACACTTTCCTACATCAGGTTAATTAATCTTTACACAGTCTTGTACGTAAACTCCATTCACTAAAGCTTATGGGATTGGACTCTGTACCTGAATACTGCACAGACAGATTATGGCTTTCAGCCTCATCTACAGTGGCAGTGCTGTTAAGAAGAGGATGTTTCATCTTGAATAGTGACAAACTATCTGTCTGATCCACCCTGACCTGGGCAAGTTACAGGGAACCTCACTAGGCATGGAAAAGCCCATTGCAAAGCTTAAGTCCATCATAAACCTAGACTGCATTACTGCAAGTGAGACAGAAATATTCTGCTCTTCTCTGCAGTGGTCAATGAGCAGTGGACGACATGGACCTATTGGAGAAAGGGAAAAATCAGACTGGTGGTAGATACACAGTCAGAGAGGAGAGTCTGAGTTACAGGCCTAGAGAAGAGTGAAGTCTGGAAGTCTTTGGGTTTGCAAAACAAAGCTGATGCAAAATGAGTGGGATTAAATAGTTCTCCTTACCGACTGAGAGCAGAAGAACAAAAAAGCAGCTTTGAAGGTTCTGTCATTTGTGAAAGTTTTAGATTATTTAATTGTGAACTTAAATTTTTGTAAAAATATTTGTTTTCCCTCTAAGGTTCTTCCTGGAATAATCTCTTTAAACTAATGAGACATTTAAGCTAGACATTAGGAAGCCTTTTCTAATGATAGTGATGACTACATGCAGTCACACATTGCTAGGAAGGTTAGTCGAGTCAGCAAACGTCTGCTGGGAGTGCTCAGGGCATCGCCGACCCTGTTGTGGTGGGGGGGTGGCAGGGGATGACCTCAGCAAGCCCCAGCCAGTCCTCTTGCCTATTGCTCCAGCAAGCCTGAAGATTTACTTTCACCCTGAAGGTAATCAGTCAGTCGTGATTTTGACCTACAGTTTAATGTGCTCTCTTGCTATAGTTACAGACATCCTCCTTCTGGTTACGCTCCCTGCTGTGACTAATAGCATCTTTGCAGCTAAAGGGGTGGTTTTTAAAGAAAAACATCCAAGTTTCAGTGCAGTTACTGAGTTTACAGTTTTAGCAAAACCAAAGGCACAGCAGTCCTTGCTACGGCCCATGCACTTGACATTTTTTGGGTGCAAATGTGTACATGTATATGTATACACCTTTCTCAAACCCCTTGAATACACAGGAAGCAAGAATTTTTTCTCCTGTGTATTCACCATTCACAGTGAAGTATTTTTCAAATTCACTTACTCCATTCAGACAAAATACTCTCGAAGAACCAAGGTTTTTTGAAAATGGAATTGTTTTGCACAACTACCAATGGAAAGGAGCCTGCAAAGAATCAGGAACTGAATGACACACAAGATACCGAGATACTAAGCAAGCTTTATAAATCTGATAAATCTGATCTGATAAATCTTCCCATCTTATAAATTTGATCCTTCCAGTGTGGTTTTCTGGAAGATGTTTAAGGGTGATACAAGGAACCATTTCTTAAAGATAAAACCACCAGCTTTTTAAAGGTGATTTGCAAAATATCTCATCCATTAATAAATATTCCTCTTGAGAACACTGCAATGATTGAAGGTCTCTAAACCAAATAATGGGTTTTTAGATAAAGTGATGAGGCTACTTTAAATAAATTCAATTGATTTTTGTGCGTGTGTTTAAATTTGGGAAAATGTTACATTTGTTTAAATCTCTTTCCCTTGTTTTCACTTTCTAAATAGGTTCCCTGTATCTGTTAACCTCTAAGCCCAATTTAATTCAAGGGCAGCAGATCACAAAAGCTAATGCTACCTGAGCAAAATATCTACTCTGTGGCAAGAATATCAGCAGAAAGTAGCTCAAGTTTTGCTTTTCTTTACTAGATAAGACTGCAGATGCATCTGGATGCTAATTGGATACATTGTACAATTGTGTTAGATGCCCTGTTCTCATTCAATATTGTGGCAGGTAACATAGTACCTGTGTACTTCAAGAAAGGATCAATGACACAAAGGTAGTTTTCTGCTGCAGGGAGAAAACAGACAATTAGAAAATCACTATTTGTATTCAATCTCTGTTTACACTGGTTGACCACATCTCCTGCAAATGCTCCTTTCTCTCTAGCTTCAGAAATACACAAATATATCAGCACCAGAAGTCTCCTCTCATTTTACTTTGCAATTCAGGATTGCTTTATTAATCAACGCAAGATGCATTCATTGAACTGGATTAATCCTGCATAAGTAATTTTGAAATTTCCTGCTGAAGTTATTTTTCATTTCTGGGAACAAATCATTTATTTGGATTTTCATATATCAGGATCACAGAGATTTGCCACAGTCAGATTTTAATTTTAGTTACATCTGAGCTGGCTTATATATTAGGGCACATAGTTTTGCATGAGAGCATCTTCTAAAATCTGTAATTGGTGTGGAACACTGACATGCACAGAATACATCTGACAAGGTCCAGAGAGTTAGGTTCAGTTTCACTGATCAACATCTATGCTGAAGATTAACTGAATCTTTTATGGCATTACAAGCCCTCCAGAATTAGTTAGTGTACTTTCCCTTCCCACTAACCACTCTGACCTCCAGAGCTGCTGTCGCTGCTTCCCTGGTCTGGACCCAAGGGGCTGAAACACTGACCCTTTCACTTCCACACTAACAACAGAAATCAGAACGTGCACCTCAAACTGCTCAGAGTGTGTGTGTTGGCAATTACCATCTTGGCCTCTTTAGCACTGTTTGGGATTTTCTGTCTCCTTTGTCTGTATCTGGAAAGCTCCATTTAAATCAAAACATGGTCTGTCCCTTAAAAGCAAGAGAATTAGAGTACTATATTGGTGAGTGATTATAGTACAATACAAACTGGTGTATATAATGAGATTTGGCATGGATTTTTCTCAGAAATTGGCTCACCGATGCAGCTGGCAGAGTAAATCATCATATTAAAAATGGGAAGGGGGACAAACACATAAAGAAAAGCAATGCCAGCCTTTGGGAGGTGGGTGCACTGTTCCTTTGAAGACAGTGCTGCAATCAGCGTGTTTTTGAAATGCCATCTTTTACCTCCTTAAGAGCACGTGTATGGGTTAAAAGTCTGCAACAACCTGGCCTTCTCACACTTCTTGGGCAGTGGATGGGACCAGGGAAATAGCTCCATTCACTCATCTGTTGTTTCCAGGCCCAGCTCCAGAAATTTGTCATGCTGAGGACAGAGGAGAAGATTAATAATGTTTGGCTGGGAGGACAGCAGAGAACAGTCCAGGTGTCCAGCTCCAAAAGACAGCTCTCAGCTGTGAGAGAGAAATAGAGAAGATGCTTCCCTTCAGCCAGTGGGGACTGGGACCTGCAACACATCTGCCCTTCCTCTGCTTCTCACCACCTGCAGCAGTCCTCCTCCCTTGCCCCAGGTGCCAGGTGCAGTTGGGTGCTTGCTGCAGCCCAGGCACCCCAGGGGCATCTCTCTCACGGTTTTTGTCCCTTCATGGAAAGCCTGAACACTGCAATATCTATGTACTCTGCTGATTTGATCCTCCTGCTTAACAGCAGGGCCACTGTAAATTATTAGCTAAAGAAAACAGGAGCAGTACCATCACCAAGTGCTTATTTTAGTTTTATGTTTATTTCATGTCCTCCTTTATTGCATTGTCACCTGGTTCTCTTCTACTCTTTCTATTGCCTCTCCTGTCATTTCTTTCCAGGCTTGCTCTGATGTGTGCTTCCCAGAGATCATCTTTGCCTTCCTCATTACTCCAGCCCTTAATTTGTCTGTACCCTTGATCCACAATAACTTCCCCCTTTCTCCTCTTGCAGATTCTTTTCTGGTTTTAACTTTCATTGTTACCTCTTCTTTCTCACTTCATAAATTTCTAAATCATCTCTGCTCACTGCTTCCAGCATCTCTTCTTCCTTATACCACATTATTTTAAAAAAATTGCATAAATCTCTCTTCTTTCCTTTTTCTTCTGAAATAAACTCATTAGTGAAATAATCCTATTCATTGTGCTGTCTGACTGTAGCTGCTGTGCTTGACTTTTTCCTCCTCATAAAAGATCTGAACAGGATTGATCCTCTCTCCTTAGACTAGACTCTCCCATTGCACCCACTTGTTTGCATGGGGAGGTTCTGATCCATGACAAAGGCTAGTAGCACGAGTAAATAATACACATCGTATAGTAACTGGTATTGATAGGGACTGTGCTGCATGGTAAAGCCTCTGCTTTTACCTTGTCTTCTCAGCCTGGCAGGAGCATGTCCCAATTCCTCTACTGCTCTTGAGTTCCAGCACTTCTCCTTCAGGAATAGAAATACCCATTGTCAGAAGGGTAAATCACCACAGGAGGCACATTTTGAAGAGGGAAGAAATCGGCACAAGTGTTAAATTCCTCAAAGCAAGACTGCATTTAACACAGTGATGTCCTTGTCTTCTCTCATCACGGGGCAGTGTAAGGGGCAGAGCAGAGAGAGGCAGAAGTGTTTCCCAGGTGTCCGACCTCCGATCATATACATTGGCTTCTGGAGTCAGCCCATGGCCGTGGGCATGCAGGTGGGACCAGGCATGTGCCATACTCAGGGCATGTGCCACACTCAGGGCATGTGCCATGCTCAGGACTCACCACATCTTACTGCATTGCTGCATTTACAAGCATCAAGTAATGACAGAGAACAATGAGGATGTTTTGTACAGCCAGGAAATAAGTTTACACATCTACATGATAAAAAAAAGTTCCAAAGAATTTAATGTAGATATTATTTATACATACACTTTATAAGTAGGAATATGGCAGACAGTTGAATTAGTACATAAAGTTTTATTTAAAGTTTCCCCCCTACAAGCAAGCTTCATTTACATAGTCTAGTACTGTACAAAATTTACATTCTTTGTGTGACTTGTTCAATTAGCACTTTCCTTGGTCATGCCTTTCTGAAAGATAGAAAGATTTACATACAGTCCTCATAAATCTTTAAATTATCTTGGTAAAAAAAAGAACCACTTAAAAGGACAACAAATATCCTTTAAAAATGGTACGTTTTAGTAGAGACAGGTGACAGTCAGTGTTTAATGGCAGACCTTATCCTGATCTTAAATGTCATTCAAGGCTTCCTCATTTAGTATCTTAACAGCTTCCTTTTTATATATATT